>QLIY01003808.1:0-10397 GCA_003260075.1 Phallusia mammillata | reverse complement strand
AAGAGAACTCACTACAGACAATATGCCTCGTCTGGTGATTGACTTTTCTTTTACTTTGACATCAAATTGAAACGTATCGGTACGATAATTCCAGCTCACACCTAGAACACGTTCCACTTGACCGGTGTCATCTTTCAACGAAAGTGAAGACTTTGCGGTGTCGCTTGCAGGTACATCATCTAAGACTCTTTCGTCGTTGCTTAACCACTTCCTCAAGTGAAACCCTCCACGCTGCAAAAGTGCGCGGATCTCCTGCACCAACTGCTTGGCTTCCCGTAAAGTAGCGACAGACTTTAAACAGTTGTCCACGTAAAAATTGCGTCGCACTGTAGCAACGGTCTCTTCTGAAAATGCATGACAATTGTCGTCTGCGGTACGCCGCAAACTAAAACTTGCACAACACGGCGACGACGTCGCTCCAAACAAATGGACCAGCATTTGGAAATCTACTGGCTCCCTCGTCATGTCTCCGTCCGGCCACCAGACGAATCGCAGNTAGACAGTCAATATCCCTAGGATCCACTCTCACTTGGTGGAACATTGCCTCGACGTCTGCAACAATGGCAATAGCCTCTTGCCGGAACCGTAAAAGAACGCCAACTAGGCTATTCATTAGGTCGGGACCTTGCAACAGCTGCTTGTTCAAGGACGTGTCCCGAAATTTTGCCGCGCAGTCAAACACCACTCTGACCTTCCCTGGCTTCTGCGGGTGCAAAACCAGGTGATGTGGCAAATACCAAATTGACCTCTTCTCTTCCTTTCGATCATCCGCTTTGAGACGCTGCGCGTATCCATTCTTCAGATAGCCGTTAATCGTCTCCTTGTACTTCTGACACAAGTGACTGTCGTTATTCAAACGACGCTTTAGGTAGCTCAGCCTTTGCACAGCCTGTGTGCGGTTGTTTGGCAGATTGGGCGATCCTGCACGCCACGGCAATCGCAAACAGTAATGGTTATCTTCTAATTTCACAGAGTCGTTCATTAGCTTCATCGCGTATTTGTCTTCCTTTGACATACCGACACTGGAACCTAGACTGGAATCTTTAAACTCAGTTTCCCACATCTTCTTTACTTGTTGATGCAACAACTCATTAGACAAGTTAACATGATTCACCTGGACGTGTTGTACACTGCATCTACCAGAGCGAGACGAAGCAGTACCGAACAGAGACCAACCGAGAACTGTCTTGACCGCGCTCGGCTCTCCGCGTCGTCCTCTTCTCTCATCTTCGATCCAAAATGCTTCTGGCACATCCAGTCCGATCAGCAGTAGAACTTCATCGTTTAATGGCGTCGCGAATTTAATGTCACGGAGATGCGACCATTTTTTCTCGCATCTATTTGGAACAACAGGTAAATTATCCACCATAATCACATGTGGCAAGTCAACAACTCCTGCGCCATCTAGCGGCCTCGCAGATAGACTAACGACAGAACCGTTGTTGTTCTGTGTTTTCCCATTAATCGTTGAAAGCGTAAATTCAATCTTGTCACCTGTCAGGTTAAGCATATCTAGCAGCCGTCTCGAGCACATCGTCGAGTTTGAACCGGAATCCAGAAAGGCGTACGTTTCTACCTCCTTTCCGTTTTTGCCACTGACCCTTACTGGGACAATATTCATATACACGTTTTGGCCAACCTGAGGTACGGACGACTTGGCTGCACACGAAGTTGAGGTTACCACGGTCTTTGAAGCACTTCCATTCTTTGCTGGACCTGGTCTTAGCTCTTTTCGCTGTGAAAGGTTGTCCGACTCTGGTTCAGGTAAATCATGAGGTAATAGCATGTGATGTCTACGTCGACATCCTTCTAGTGAACACGAACTCTGCAATGAACAATTCCTAGCGATGTGACCTTTACCAAAACAGTTGTCACAGAGCCTAGCTCTTCGCACTATCCGCAGTCGTTCGCCGAACTGCTTTCCTTTGAACACTTTACATTGCGCTAAAGCGTGAGGCACATTGCAAATTGGACACTCGTCACCTGACGGCTTGCTTGTAGATGCTTGCCTTCCGTCGTAACCTGTTGACACGGAAGCAGCATGTGAAAAGGATCTGAACATCCTTGGAGCGGGCTTGACCGGTTTCGGTGGTCCGCTGTCCTTCTTAGATGTCATCATTCTTCCAAACAGTGTGTTAGCAATTAGCGCTTCATTCTGTACGAACTCCACCAAATGCGAAAACTGCGGTTCGCTTCCACGCAGCTCGATCTCGCCAGCATGTCGTTTCCACCTGTGTTGCATGTTTAGTGGCAAACGTCTGGCAATACTTATGAGATGTTCAAAGTTATTTATATCAGCAAAATAACCCAAATGAGACAAAGTGACATGACATTCATCCAAGTGACGTGCAAGCTCCTGCAGCCCTTCGCTGTCATCGGCTTTCAAATACGGACCCTGGGTCAGACGTTGAACATAGGACCTGGCTATAATAAACGGACGACCATAAGGGTCATGCAAAACTTTCCGTGCCTTGCGGTAGCCGTCATCGTCCATACACGAACAAAACAATATCATTTTTTCGGCCTCACCAGAACAATACTGAATGAGATAGTTTAGTTTGGACTTGTCACTTTGCACACGGCTAGCAATACATTCATCAAACGTTGTCATAAAACGGGTGTAATGTAACGGGTTGCCATCGAAATGCAGTAACTCTGGCTTGGGCAAATCGAGGCCATCTTTCAATAGTGAAGCGACATGCATTAAATCACTGACCTGTGGTTTGTGCTCACCACTAACCATATTTGGCGCGTCACCATCAGACAAATCTAATGCACTTTCGATCAGTAACGGCTCTTGCGTAGCTGGCGTTTCCAAAGCAGTCTTCAGAACTTAGGGATGTTTAATTTTGCAAGCAGCATACCTCTGTTAGGTAGTGGCACGGTAGTTTTGCACCCGGTTTGTTGATTTGTAGATAAATCCGGGTAAACCACCTTGATATCGGACGGTTGACTGGTGGTTGCACTGTCACAATCGTCTTGACGATTGCTTTTTGAAACGGCCCAGGATGACGAGAATCCTTGGGTAATTGTCCTGTACCACTGTAAGAGGGCAGCTCAGTGCTTCTTATGATGGGAGTAGAAGTAAGTTTAGTCTTTATGGATTTACCAAAAGGCAGAAGATTATGCATGTAGGACATGCTTAAGTATAAATAATTGAAAATAGTAAACAACAAAATAATACCTCACCGTAATTGAGTACAGGGTCCGTCAAAATCACGTCGGGTTCGCCAATTTATGTAGGGGTTATGGTCCTGATGACGTCGTACTTATTACTACAAAAGTATCTTTCGCTGTATATGTTTATACTCCAAGTCCCTGGCTGTCTGAGCTACTGCTTGTCTGGACTTAGTCCAATTGAGGAAGATGGCGTTAGACCTTAAAGTTAGTTTATTGCGTTAAGAGAGCTATACGTTAGGCTTGTGAGAGTTACAACACATGTAAATATATACTGGCAAAGGTGATGATCACGCAAATGTACAGCTGTGCTTAAGGTGCTAAACAGCGACAACTGACATTTAAGGTCGAGTACTGAAAAGGTGACGATGACGAAATAAAACGTTCATGCAATCACAGTCACTCGTACGATATACGCACTTATGTATAACTTCAATGCACGATACTCCACAATATCCTGACTTGTTGTAGAGTCATGCATGGGGATCAGCTCAATAATTTCCCCAATAATGTTGAATTCACTGTCACAGGCTCTGATGAAGACTGCAAGCTGTGCTATTCCACTGTGGTCAACGCTCTCATCAATAGCAAGGGAAAAATGTTCAAATTTGGATGATACTGACTTTAGCTGTTGTTTCAAATCATCTGCCATTTCATCTACTCGCTTAGCAACCGTGTTCCTGGTTAATGATATGTCCTTGAACAAATGTGCCTTATCTGTACAAACGATCTCAGCTGTTTTTACACAGCACTGTTTTACAAATTCTTCAATGTAAGATTTTCCCATGGCAATCATTCTGCAGAGTTGATAGCTTGCAGTAACCGAAGCAACATTATGTTTGTAAATTTGCCTCAAACAGATCTGTTGTTGTGTCAAGTTTGCCTTGAATTCTTTAGTTTTGAAACACGCAGAAGACCTTCATATTTATCGTAAGATCGATGTTTCGCTTCATAATGTCTTTTTAAATTGTACAAATTAAACAATGTATCTTACCATTAAACTCGAACAGAAATACTGCAATTCCCATTTTTCATTAAACAATCGTCTCTCCTCAGCTAATTTTCTTTTTTTCTTAGCTGGAATAGCACTGGCCATTTGAAGGTTAGGCGCAGCCACGTTAAAATTACTATTTTTGTCAGGCACATTAACAAGTGCACTTGGCGTTATGTAACACACATTAATCTATCCTCTGTTACGCAGCCATTGGTTGCGCCATACTGAACGACTTTTTTTGTTGATGTAAAATGTGCGGTTTTGATTGCTACAACAGAATTTTTCTACCGTATGTATTTTCTTGTATTAAAAACATTTTAAATCACGGAAACAAACTGGAGAATCGATGATTTTTGAAATCACTGAAGCTTCACAACAGTAGAAGTCAACCGAACAAAAAATCGTGTGGGCCGCACCGAAGCTTCCGTTGTGCCGAATGCGGCCCGCGGGACACATGCCCCCCCCCCCCCCCCCCCCCCCCCCCCCCCCCCCCCCCCGCGGGACACATGTTTGACATGCCTGCCCTAGGTTTTCAGGGAAATGATCAAGATGATTGTGTAAGAAGTGCAGCTTGATGCCCAAGATCGTGCAGACTGCTTAGTAACTCAGTCACATGCTCTTGGTAGTTTGAGGCTTTTAAACACCTTAAAAAATATTTGATGACATTTGTAATTGCAATCCAGGCTCTTTTTTTCGTTTTGTTTCATTGATTTCGGAAATGTGTCGTCAATTACAAGCTTCCTGATCTGGAGTCCATCAAAGATACCAGCTTTCAACGTTTCATTTGTTATTCTAGGAAATTATGCACAAAGGTATACAAAACAGTCAATGCCTTTACAAATTGCTTCATTATGCCCAACTTGATGTGAAATGGTGGAAACACAATTTTAGATCTGTCGGCGAGGGGGTTGAACATTCTTTGCACCTGGAACCATTTCCTTTCTTACATGCCAACCTTTGTTTATCCAATGCTCTGTTTTGGCTCTGCTATCCCATAGCCACCCTGCATCCCAAACAAAATTCCAACCAGTTTTAAATTTACACAAGTTATCCAGTTGTGCTCATGATAAGAAATCTTTTCCAAGACAAACTTAACTTGAGAATATTTTTCTTTAAGAGTGGTTGAATGCCCACGAGGAATGGAACCAAAAACATTACCATTGCGTAGAAGAACACACTTTAAACTTCTTTTGGAGCTGTCAACAAACAGTCTCCAGATATCAGAACGTAATGGGAGTTCCTGCTTTCAAAACATATCTTTCTTGAAGCAAGAAGTTCAGCTGACTACTTAGAAAGACTTAGATCTCTCGCCAAATCATTAAGCTGTTCCTGGGAAAATTTTTGTGGTGCCAAAGAAGAAAAATTTTCATCTTCAAAACTTCGCTCTGTAAAAAAACAAATATATTTAATTTGTTTTATTCTAATAAGCCTGCACTTCTTTCATCAAAAGAATCAATGGTTCCAGGAAATCTAACAGTCCAAGTAGGTGGGTCACAAAATCACAACCATAAGTTTTACACCCGAGGTATTGCCAGTTGTCATATTCTTTGTATGCTTCTATGTCGATCTTAAAGCTTGGCTGCAAGTTTTTAAGCGAAAGGTAACTTGAGTTAAGGAACCTTTGTTGTGCGAAAGCATTCGTGACCATAGCGACTGCTTCTGTCACATGACAGTCGCTATGCTAAATGCATTTTGTCATGACCAAACAGCTAATTGTACATGTTTGTCTGCCTTTTTAAAAATATTTCGACAAAGGGACATTTAAACTTGTAAAACATTTTGTCCAACCAGTGACTTCGATCCTCTAACATTACACTTGTCGCTGGGTGGTAAATCGAAGGGACTGAGGATTGCCCCGTTAATGGGACTTATAAACCCCTTTTGTAAGATATTACCGTCCATTACTTTACCTTGCATTTGTATGACACCTGCCAGAAGAGTAGCAGCTAATTCGGCTGCACCCCGGCCAGTCCCACCCAAAGTGACGTAGATTCGATCAACGGAAGACGCTATGCCTTGACGCCGACCATTTACAACAGGACAGACCAAGGTGACTTGATTGGTCGATTTATCGGCTGACATGTAAAAGTGTGGAGAAAATATATTATTTGGAAGAGGGGTAGACAGATTTTTGTTTAATGTAAGCGACCGCCACAGCCGCCGTATCTGGAAACAGGAAATCCCCGATCGCTGCTCCTGCCGCATACAGTTCCCCTATTCTTTCTTCGTAATGAAGGGCTGCAGTTTTTGATGTAATAATGCCAATTTGGACACACGTTTGCTGAAAAAATGCAGTGCCGTTCTAATTTTCTTACAAGCTTACCCTTTTTTGCTGGCAGGACATGAGCTATGGCATTACTGAAAATCTTCTGTTTTGTATTGACAATTTTTTAAATAAAATCTACCAGTTTGGAGTAACTCTCCTTGGTATTTTTTTTTGCTCCATGAAGCATGAGGCAATTTCTTCTTCCATATTGTTCGAGATCATTGATGCTTTGTTCGCAATCGGTGATCCATTCATTAAAGCTTTTCATCTCCTTTTCCTGGGTAGAAACAGCACTTTTCATCTGCTTCACCTCCTTGTGCAGATCTTTTGTGGAAACACCTTCGGATAAAGTGGGAACAGGATTAGAGTCAGTCTGTTCTATTTTGGACTCAAACTTGTCCTGTCGTTTTTTAATTTCATCAATAGCTTGCAACATTTTTTCCACCTTTGCAGCGTTTGTAGCTCTTCCCATATTTTCTTCTGCAATTTTCGTTCAGTTGTATAGTTTTTTTTTAAAATAATATTGTCTTATGGCAATGAGTTTTACTAAATCAACTTTGTAGCGGTGTACGCTATTAATCAAGGCTACTCAAATGGCGGACCGCGTTCCATTTCCGGCGTTCGATGTGGACCTCGACGGTGTTTTGATTAAGGCTGCATATAGACTATCAGATGTGGTTAATTACGGGATAATATTGCTATGTTGCGGCAATTTTTAATCTGGGGTGAGTAACCAACAACGGTCCGTCATTCCACTATACTAACAAAACGGCGATCACGCGACCTGTAAGCGTCGGATTCTGCACTGTCTGCTTTCAGTTTAAACTTGTCACATTTTCTCTTCACACCGCAAAGGTTTAAAAGGTATTTGCAACCCGTTTCTCTAAAATAAACTATATCGAAATTAAATATGTACACCAGTAGAAATAACAATAAGTCTTTTTAACAACACTTTCAATATTTCTTTTTAACAATTAGTACAAGTAATTTAACTTCAGTACACTACAACACTTGTTCAGTTAGAATGACACCATGACTACACAGTAAATCCAGCGCATTACAACCATTATGACGTCACACACAACATTATGGTGAAACTACAATCGCATGATGGCAAACGTTGGTTAAATATAGAGATATTAGCGGCGGGAGGATTGAAAGACCGGGCGATTTTTTTGGTCGAAGAAATTGTCGATTTGCTACCGATTCCACAATGTTAGTGAGTGTTACGTAGTATCTAATCTGCACCGACAAACGTCTAAAGTTGTTTAGATGTGAATTGGTTGAAAGGTCGTACGCGACTTCTATGTGGAGCGCCCAAATAGACAAGCACGTTAAAAGGCAAACGTATCTCCTGACACTATTTCGACCCTGCTTCACATGGACCAAACATAACCACACCGACGTTTGTAAACGGTGATACATTAGTTTGTCGGCGATGCTCAGGTAAATCCGACATCAGGGCAAAATTATAGGATGCTTTGTCCCATATGCAACTTTTGCTTTTCCTATACGACCTCCAACGCGAAGAACGTCATCGCAAAGCACAGGGTTCAGTTTCATCGAAACGCGTGGACAGTCTTGTTTCCTAAACGTTCCACACTGTTAAAGAGAAACAACAACAGCTGAGAAATAAATTCGCTGTTCGTACTTTATAATTTCCACTTTCGCAAGTTGTAACTCTTCACACGATAGCGTAGTCACAGGAATCCCACCGACTACTCTCCCAATCCGTTGCAGTAGTAACAGCTTGCATTTTAACAATAAAGTTGCAGCTTTCCTTAATCGGTAAAATGACGAGGATCGTTTAATAAATCGATCTGTGGCAGCCGTGGGCTAGCCAACAACACAATCCATCGACAATTCTTGTTTTCTCACCGGCAAAACTCTTCTGGAATATCTGGTAGCTGCACACAGGACACGCAGGCTATTTTTCTTCACTTTTCCAGATAAATTTTGCCCGACCAACCAGCGTCATGTAGCTAAATCTCCTGAAGACAAGCCGCGCGAAGCGACATCTGCAGTGTTCAGACTAGTCGACACATACTTTCAACGTTTAATGTCGCTGTTCAATCTCAGCAAAGCAGTTGGCAACAAACGTGGGAAATCTTTTCTTGCAATTGTACAAAATCAGGTCTGCAAGTGTTAGTAGATGCACCACAAATGCACAACATATTCCTCTGTCATGTGTTAGTAAACAACAATACATTTTAGAATAGTGACCAAAATGCATTCGTTTGTCAATGGCACATTTTGAACTCTTTTAATCATTTTTTCTTTACATTTTCTGTTTTTATCATCATTTCGCACGTGTGTGGCCAATCTTGGAGTGAATATGAAGTTTTTCATATTTATTCCACAAAAATAATATCTAAAATATATGCAATAATAAAAACATTATTAACATGTGTAAAAAAATAATATATACCTGTCGTCTGCTATATCAGATTTTTTTATTCACACACATTTGAATTAGTCCAGCTGTTTGTACCCCTTGGGGGTAATATTACGCTTTTAATCTGACTGGTAAAGTTTGCGTTACATCTGTCCTGTTTATAAAATATCTCTGTAGCATTGAATTATATAACAGTATTATTACAAACCTCTCATAGTAGATGGGGATTTCAGAGAAGCCCAAGCAAGAGTCCATAACTTGTAGCTGTACGCCCGCGGAAACAAAATGTATGCCGCCGTGAACATGCGTATTAAAACTAATGTACTGCCGAATTCATGTACGATCGATTACCCACGGGTGCAATTCATCATTTTTTGGCAGACGTTTATTTTTTTTTACAATGAGAAAAATACAACTACACTGCCGACGGTATTAGAATTACAAAGGATGTTTTGTTTGAAGAGGAATTGACAAAGAAGTTATTGAGGGACGATAAAGCATAAAAGTCGCTGAAAAGTATTCGCGGTAGTCCCCTATATTGAAAATTGAAAAAAAGGATTTGATGCTTGGTTTTCCTTCTTTATTTTGAAGCTTTTCAGCAGCTGATAGGCGATGGCCAGAAATAATTGAAGCAATTTGCCTATCACACAACAACTCCCTGGACTGGGGGCTTGTAGCAAGCAACCCTGTTACAGCAGCGCGAGCACTTTCTTAAACATATGATTATGTCAGATGCCCAATCAATCAGAGAGATTTAAGATTGCTTTTATAGGACTGATTTTCGAATGGGAGGTAAGAAATTTTATGATCAGTTATAACTAGGCCAAGTTTTTGTTGCACTTAAATCGTGGGAAAGTTACACTTTATTTTAAAAAAAGTTGCATTTATGCACAAGTTTTTCAATGTTATTAGGGTATGAGATACTCGAAAGGTTCAGTTGTATAACCCAACAGTTTAAGATTTGCAGGGTGTCTGCTTGTTCCGTTTCTTTCTTCGCTATTCAATCGATCATGCATACATTTTTGTGTTCTTTAGGTTTGAAACTTACATGACAGCATTTCGCTGTCAGCTCCTGCAGAGCCATGGGCGGATCTAGCCGGGGGTGTTTGGTGTTTGGACACCCCCCTCAGAAAAAAAAAGAATCTTGTGCGCACTAATCCCAATCGATATACGTCGTTCGAAGAATTTTACCTGTGCATTTTTACGTGACAACGACCTTGAGATTGCTTTCAAGCCACAAATAGCCATTTTGACGCGCCCACAAGAACTCACAGGTCTGTCACATAATGCTTTGTTGACCACAACAATTATCGTATTGTTACGTGTCAAAGCGTGATTGCATGATGCAACTGCGTTCAAGCAGTTTTAGTTCAGTTGATGCTCAGACGCATGGAACTACTTGAGCAATCTGCCTATTTAAGAAAGTAAAAAGAGTTTAAGAATGGTTCGTTGTTTATTTGCAGCAGGTAAACAGGAAAACGTTACAGAACAAGAAACGCAAACTTTATACACAACACAAGTTAGTATGCTTCGGTTTGATTAAGTCAGGCTTTTAGTTTTCGACG
>QLIY01003805.1:0-10409 GCA_003260075.1 Phallusia mammillata | reverse complement strand
TAGGCCTGTCCTTAAACAAAGAAAAACCCGTGTAGGTTTAATTTCAATTAAAGTAAGTAAATTTTCTGGTCTATTAATAATTTATTCTTTAATACGATAAATTACCTACTTTTTCAAAGACACCATCAATTTATCAAAAACGAACACAGAAAAACCAGAATTTATGCTATGGCATTTCAAACAATTAATATATATCGCAGCAATGCTTACAGATATTACTACAAGGTAAAACAAACACTAATCTTACTTGCTCGGTAAAAAAATCTTCTCAAAAAGTTGTAAAGTTTCTTGGTTTTGACGTTAGCTACATTAGCTTGCAGTGCAGAACATGACAGCTCTGCTTCAGCATATGAATTGACCGGAGTAATTTCGATGAAATATTGAAATCCATTGATGTTATGCCAATCGTGTCCTTCAGCAGAAACAGATAAATACAACATAAACAAAAATACCGAAAAAGCCATAGTTGCTCTGCAAGCTGAAACTGAAATTACTGTCTATTATATCCCCCCCCCCCAAAATACCGAAAAAGCCATAGTTGCTCTGCAAGCTGAAACTGAAATTAATATCTTTTATATCACCGTACTGTATACACCAGGCCTTTTAGAGAAATTACAAAGTATAGAAACACTTTCGGAGAACACAGCATTTACTAAACCTTTCTATTAGTTTTGGCCAGACCTGACTCACTGAAACTGATTGTTTATAACTCTAAATGTTTTAATAGAACGTGGTTCCCCCCCCCCCTTTCTATTAGTTTTGGCCAGACCTGACTCACTGAAACTGATTGTTTATGTCTCCAAATGTTTTAATAGAACGTGGTTTAGAATAGCCTTAGTTCAAGAATATCTCTTTGAATATGATTGTAATTGTTTGAAAAACTATTTGGACAAATACGTATTTTCGGATCATGACGCAAAATTTGAATAAAATTTGAATATTCCCATTATCACTAAAAATAGCAGTTGATATCCAGAAGAATACATAAGCGTACACAAAAAGCATTGGTGTTTATATTTATTTTCACTTATAGTGTTTCTTCTCAATAGTTTTTGATAAAATGGTCATTTATTTTTATTTTGAAATTTGTAACGTGTTTATATCCAAGACGCCATTATTTTCTATAACTTTTAAAGTAGTTCCAGAAATCCCTGGCTGCATTTATGCTCAACACTCGAATCTAGATTTGTACTTTAAAATTCACAACATGCTAGAGAACAAAATTTAGCGTTACAATACTGTTCCCCCCCCCCTATTTTCACTTATAGTATTTCTTCTCAATAGTATTTGATAAAATGGTCATTTATTTCTGCCTTCTATTCTATTTTGTAATATTACTTTTGCCTTAGAAATAAGCAACCTGATTTAATTAAACTGAACGTTTTGCAACAAATTTGTAACGTGTTTATATCCAAGTCGCCATTCTTTTCTAAAACTTTTAATATAGTTTCAGGAATTTCAGGAAATGCATTTATGCCCAACACTCGTATCTAGATTTGTACTTTAAAATTCACAACATGATAGAGAACAAAATTTAGCGTTACAATACTGTCCCCCCCCCCCATGTTAAACAAGTTAGAAACGTAAATGTATGCTACAAATTCCTAGAATAAAGGCGACCAATTGGCCGAATAGACTAAGAAGCATGATCAAAACATATACAAATAACCCCCATCGCAACCGTACTAAAGAAACTACAGAAACAACAAACGGGAAACCCCCCCCCCTAATACCAGATTATAAATTAAAACACAATGCAACATCCATTTTTTATTATTGCTATCGCTTAATTACATTTACATTTTTTTGCGTGTATTGATTCTTGTGTGTAATAATGATTTGTGCGGTGAGTGAAATCAAAAAACAAGCGATACAGGTTTTACTCTTCTCAGGGGTTGTCGGCCGCTGGTATAAACGATTGCCAAAAACTCGTGACTCAATACAAGTAGATGCAAAAGAAACGAGTCCATGTATGTTAACCAAGTTAGAAACGTAAATGTACGCTACAAATTCCGAGAAAAAGGGCAGGCATTTGGCCGAATAGACTAAGACGCATGATCAAAACATATACAAACAACCCCCATCGCAACCGTCCTAAAGAAACTACAGAAACAACAAAAGGGAAAATCCTGACAAAATGTGGGAAAACATAGGAATTAAACACAAGATTTCAACCACAAAAACATAGATTTATAAAGTATAGCAAAAATATAGTCAGATCTAGTAAAATATACGGCAGAGAATTAGACGACTTTGCAATATTTTGGACAATAGATATAAGATGTTCCACAGATGGACACAATAAGCAAAATGTCGATGATTAGTTGCAATCCTTTCTCGATTTAGCTTATTTGTCCCGACGTAATTCAGCGCAGAGTAAATCCCGTTCATTGGATCGTGTGTCTATTGTGGTGAATTTTTTGTTGATTGTTTTCACCTTCTGACCTGAGCGTAGACATCGCTGCTTCCTGCTGCTGGCTGTCCAACTACGTGACGTGGCCCCTGGATTGCGTCATCGCTTTGATGACGTGATGGTGATTGTGTTGAATGGTTGGCAAAACTGTTTTCTTTAATTTGAGGAATGTTGTACATTCCTTCGGGTTTGAACTCTCCAGCTGTTTAACAAAATACATTTTATTTCATAACATTCTTGTGCCAATAAAAACTACTTCAAGACAGTGTAGACACACTAAGTTACGTGTTTTTGTCAGGCAACTAAGTTACTCCCCCCCCCCGTGATTGTGTTGAATGGTTGGCAAAACTGTTTTCTTTAATTTGAGGAAGGTGGTACGTTCCTTCGGGTTCTAACTCTCCAGCTGTTTAACGAAATACATTTTATTTCATAACATTCTTGTGTCAATAAAAGCTACTTCAAGACAGTGTAGACACACTAACTTACTTGTTTTTGTCAGGCAACTAAGTTACTGTAACTATTATAAACAACCAGCATTTGTTTCCCTACCCATTGTCTTGTATCCAATTACTACCGCTTCGTTCACCAGTTTGTTTCCCCTGCGAAAAGTATAAAGCAAAATGATCTACCATAGGTATTTAAAGATGTCTCGTACAGTATGTTTACAGTATTTTTAAAGGTTTATGAAAGTGAATGTCAGCTCAAATCATTATTGTACACAAACGTTCTGTTGTTACCTTCTTTTCTTGCGTGCCGTAACAAAGGCAATGGCGATGCAAATTACGACCAATGTGACGCATCCGCCTATTGTGAAAGCAACTATTACTGTGTTGAGTTTCGGTGGATCTGCACAATTACAAACAAACAGATTTAAAGTTATTTAACAACATTCGCTTGTAAATCAATCTCAAAAAGCTGATCTTTCCTTCCCTGTGTTGGCGTGTTAAGATTTCAATGTTGTAATGTCATTGTTCGATCCATTCTGCTTTCACAAAAATTTACATTATTTTCTTGTTACCTTGTGTAGTGTTGACAGTATGCGAGCTTTCAGTAGCAATTATTTGAGTGGATGGTGTTAATATGGTTGAAGTAGTTGGCACGGTAGATGGTTGTAGATTTGTTGGTGGTTTGGTGGATGATAAAATGACTTTTGTGGGTGACATGGATGCTGTTGATTTGATTGTAGTAGCTGGTTTGGTAGATGCTTGCACACTAGTTGTTGGTGGTTTAAATGATGGTAATAATGATGTGGCTGCAACAGACAAAGCAGATTTATATCAGATTTAGTTCATCATTTTAATACAAGCAGCAGTTTGCAAACTACTAACTTGTTACCGATACAAACAACAAATTGATGAGACATTCTTATCACAATAGGATTTAATGATACATTTAAGTTTGATTCTATTTTACCACTCATTACACCAACTGCCGCAACCAATCCTTGATTACCTGCAGACTTTTTTTCACAAATGTATCTCGAATTGTAATGTGCACATGGTACGTCATACCATCTATATAATTTCCGATGAACATGTCGTTCGTAAAAAATACCCATTGTGACGCAATTATCACTTCTATTGTTATCTGGTTGTCCAGGAGACCACATGGATGTTGTAAGATGAACATTGCTTCCATCATTCCATCGAAACTTATGTGTGTTTCCGACACTTTTAGCACCGATGTAAAGCGATAATGGTTCATCTAAAGCGGACAGTAACAGTTCAAATTACAGTTTTTGTTAGTGTGCAAACAGCACAAAGTTACTTGCTTGCGAACAATATCTAATTATGTCTAATTTCAACCAAACGTAAGTCAAAAATAAAACTAGTATTGCTACTTTTGTGATCAATAGGGTCAGGTTAATGTCGTCACAGCTGTATTACGTCATTTTGCGCCAAAACATCACTTTTACCGTGTACGGAAAATATACGTTGCAGTAAATCAGTTCAAAATACAATATTTCGTGCAGGTTAAGAAAAGAGTAATTTGGATGAATATAAGTTCTGTGAGATAAGTATTGCTCTACCAGCATTTTTTCAAAAATAAACAACTGACGTTTTAACGTCCCATACTTGACACCTTCATCAGGACAATGGTATATCTTGACACAACACCCTTTCAACGTTTACTCAAAAATTGTACACCCCCAAAAACTGTAACTTGTCATAAACTTTTCAAAGCAAAAAAACAAGACTAACAAGGAAAGGAAATGTTGAAATATTACGTCACAAATAGAATATAGTATTTCACAATCCACATACACTTGAGCTACAGTTGTACCATGTATAGTACACTCCAGTCATTCTGGTCTAAAACATGCATATTGTAATACCTGATAATAGGTGTACCGGTCTTATATTATTGTACCTGGTACACCCCATGACACCCCATCAAAGCCCCCCCCCCATAGGGTCAGGTTAATGTCGTCACAGCTGTATTACGTCATTTTGCGCCGAAACATCACTTATACCGTGTACGGAAAATATATGTTGCATTAAATCAGTTCAAAATGTAATATTTCGTACAGGTTAACAAAAGAGTAATGTGGATGAATAAAAGGTCTGTCAGATAAGTATTGCTTTACAAGCATTTACACCCCATCAAAGTGGTACACCCTTCAAAAATTATGATACACCCTGCGGTGTACGAAACACCCGGTTGAAAAGCACTGATACAAAGCGACATCGTATGGGTAACCTAGGATGTTTACAAAAGAAAAAAAAAACTGCTGTAAGGGCAATTCTTATTGCTACATTATGCATTGCAGCAACTGTCTATTTGTTACCTGTCAGGTTTATGAATTTCTTTAAAAACTCAAAGATTTCTATAGTTTTAACGTTAGCTACATTAGCTTGCAACGCAGAGCAATTCCTCTCTGCTTCAGCATATGAAGTGACTGGAGTCTTTTCGATCCCCCCCCCCGACATCGTATGGGTAACCTAGGATGTTTACAAAAGAAAAAAAAAACTGAAGGAGGAGCAAATCTTATTGATACCATTGCAGCAACTGTTTATTTGTTACCTGTCAGGTTTATGAATTTCTTTAAAAACTCAAAGATTTCTATAGTTCTAACGTTAGCTACTTTAGCTTGCAACGCAGAACATCCCATCTCTGCTTCAGCATATGAAGAGACTGGAGTCATTTCAACGGAATATTGAAATCCATCGAAGTTGTGCCAAATTCGTCCTTCAGAAGGAACAGACAAACAGAACATAAACAACCAAACTAACACCATCTTTGTTAAATTTTTAGCAATAACAACTTCCTTCAAAGACAGTCTTTTACTAAACCTTAGACTCAGACAGGAGCTTGCTTATATGGATATATTTGTTTATACCTCGTTATTTTTTTCAATACCTTTGACACTCAAGTCTATAAAATAAGTAAAAAGAAAAAGTCTGGAAAGAAAAAAGTCTGGATTGTAAGTGGTAGTTACAAACATATCAATCTGAAAACTTAAAGGTTTGGAGATATTGTCTTTTGCAAAATGTTTTGGCTGGTAAGAAAGTGAAATAAGTTATGGAAAAAAATAACGAACATCTATTCAGCTTAACCACTAAACTCTTTAGCAATAAGTATACTGTAACTGTTGCTAAACGTTTCTACATTTCAATTTGATGCTTCCGACTTTGTATTCACGGATTAATCAAGAACTTATAGAACAAAGAAGAAGTTACTTACGGGCACGAAATTAGCCTCTCGGAACGAATACTCTTGAAAATACAAACCAAAAAAGGCATTGATACAATAACTTCATGACGTGAAATTTCAATAGAATTTGAATATTCTAATCACTGCTCAGTTTATAACATTAGCCTGAACTCTGGTGTAATGAAGGGCAATTGTTGGACCAGGAACACCCAAGGTTACAATCACTACGTATTATTTTTATGTTCGAAAAGCCTTTCATGCACAAATCGGAATAACACAATGTCTGACAACCCCCCCCCCTCCATCGAAGTTGTGCCAAATTCGTCCTTCAGAAGGAACAGACAAACACAACATAAACAACCAAACTAACACCATGTTTGTTAAATTTTTAGCAATAACAACTTCCTTCAAAGACAGTCTTTTATGAAACCTTAGGACAGGAGCTGGCTTATATGGATATGTTTGTTTATACCTCATTATTTCTCAATACCTATGATACTCAAGTCTATAAAATCAGTAAAAAGAAAAAGTCTGGATTGTAAGTGGTAGTTACAAACATATCAAGCCGATAACTTAAAGATTTGGAGATATTTTATCTTGCAAAATGTTTAGACTGATAAGAAAGTGAAATAAGTTATGGAAAAATAATAATAACAGAACATCTATTCAGCTTAACAACTAAACACTTTAGCAATAAGTATACTGTGACTATTGCTAAACTTTTCTACATTTCAATTTGATGCTTCCGACTTTGTATTAACGGATTAATCAAGAACTTATAGAACAAAGAAGAAGTATCTTACGGGCACGAAATTAGCCTCTCGGAACGAATATTCTTGAAAATACCAAACAGTAACTTCATGACGTGAAATTTCAATGGAATTTGAATATTCTAATCACTGCTCAGTTTATAACATTTGCCTGAACTCTGGTGTAATGAAGGGCAATTGTTGGACCAGGAACACCCAAGGTTACATTCACTACGTGTTATTTTTATGTTCAAAAAGCCTTTCATGTACAAATCGGAATAACACAATACCTGCCAAAAATTAATTCGACAGTTTTGCTAAATAATTTCTATCCATGTAACTTGCATTTACATTTGCCTTTACACATACAACACATATTACAACACATAGTGACTGAAGCTCACAAGAAACAGTATGGTGTATTGTAGGTGAATACAACTTGTGTAGGACGTTGGAGGGATCAAACAAGGGACCCCCCCCCCCTTGCCTTTACACATACAACACATATTACAACACATAGTGACTGAAGCTTACACTATTTTGCTTTGTTTGTCACATGGATTGTATGAACTGTAATTTAACAAAGCAAGCTACTACTTAGTTCTGTAACATTACTTGGTTATTTGGTTTCTAATCGGCACTTTAATTTGCAACCAAGTTACATCATATAACCAAAAGTGGATGTATCATGTTGCAGTCCTTTAGCTCCAATTTGTGACAAACGCGGTTTATAAAACCTTACTTTACCAGGTGCAGGAGTAAAACAAAGACAAACGCCGTAACTTTATAAGTTTCGGAAAGTTTAAAACGACTTGACCGATAGAGGAGTATTTAAGTTCGTTTTGTCACAAAAACTGTTTTACCAATCAAGCAAAATCAATTGCACACAACTTTATTCCAACATCAGTTTGTTATTATTGTGATTTGAAGAGAAATGTTTTATTTAAATAATTTAAGGTATTTTTATTAATTCATTACACAAAAATTATTTTTTTGTTTCTTACCGTGTAATGTGATCACTGTAGGCAATATTCTGGTAGCGTTGGCTGCAATGATTGGTTTGGATGTGATGAACTGTTTGGTTGATGCTGCTGATTCTGTTTCAAGAAATAAACCTGAAAATTGTCCACTTAAGTATAAAAAAGATTTGATACCAGTGACAAACTCACTGACAACAAGTATTTTCTGAAAAAATATGTCGTGTTTGAGAGGTTTTTACATGTCGCAGTAACATGTGCAAAACTCATATATTTTGTTTAATCTAGTCGGTTTTAAAATGCAAATCTGCAATAAAAAAACTTACTGAACGTGGGAGAACCCACTTGCCGCAGAGCGGAAAATATATCTATAAGTCTAAAAAATTTATTGATATCAGGCGAGAAATAAAAACATTTTTTTCCTACAAAAACCTAGGTTAATCATAAGTTAGTTCTCATTTTAATCGAATATAAATAAAACTTACTTCCGGGAGCCGATTTCTGTTGACAGATAAATTGGGCCAATCACGGCATGTCTATGAATCTAGAGCGAGTTTCATCCATTTCCACACAATTCTCATTTCCATTGTCTGGTTCCCTAAGCCACGATGATGTAAATGGTTACCATTTGCCTTCATTATTCCACTGAAACTGCTCAATCCAGTTTACCCCCCCCCCAAAGAAAGAAACCAAACCTAAAAAATGTTTTGTTTGCAAAGCATAATTATACTGCCAAAAGCCTAAACTAAGGCTTTGCTCAAAAGGTCCGATTTAACCAACGCTTGTAAACTGCTTTGTTTCATGAAAACACTGAACTAAAAATCTTTCAAGGTGGTTCAAATATTAACCAAACGCGAGAGTCGAGATTCAAATATCAGTTAAACCGTCACAAACATCAACCCACAGCTGCGGACTGCTGCCAAACACAACAATTTTCTAAATAAACGTGCGAAAAAGGAGATTTTAAAGTTTACATGAGATCGGCGAGCGGCGCCTAGCATGTAACAAGATTAACAATGCCCCAGTCAAGTGACTGCTTTGGGAAGTAATCAGCGGCAGAACTTGATGTAGAGATGTTTGCCAGAGGGAGCAATCCGTGATAACTTGAGTCAACTGTTTGTACGAACACAACCACAAAATTGTGACAAACTGCGCTGTAAGACAGAACACTTTAACACCAATGAAAAACTGTACCTTTAAAAAGCCCCCCCCCCCCCCCCCCCCCCCCCCCCCCCCCCCCCCCCCCCCCCCCCCCCCCCCCCCCCCCCCCCCCCCCCCCCCCCCCCCCCCCCCCCCCCCCCCCATAAATGGATCTAATTAACGCAAAAACGATAAACCGAGTAATTAACGGTATAGAAGAAAAATAAATATGTTTTCCTTGCAAAACAAGATTGAAATTATGAAACATCACCAATTTTGTACGTGTTGTGACAAAACCATTTTATACAGTACATTGTATGGCACGATCTATTTTTTAAACAAACTGGTTTAAACCATATGAACACGAATCGATATCTGGTTGAAACAAGTTTTTAATGCACACTTTTATAGTAAGCAGAGTCATTATACCAACAGAACCATAAATTGAGAGACTATAAAACAGTTAAATTAAAAGACGATAAAATCCTGGGAACAACATCTGTGAGTTTCAAGTAAAGGAATATATACTTCGCCTAAATTGCATCACCAGTTCCTGAAAATGGACTTTAAAAAAAGGCGTTATAACAAACAGGAATAAACTGAATAAATCATTAAACCGAGTAATTGCCGAAGGATGAAAACAACGAACCATTTTTTGGCCAAATCTAATTCGCGTTAAAACTCACCAGTTTGCAAAAAATCAGTTAAATGATGTATTTTTCCCTGTACTCGCTGTATTATTTTGGACACAATATGTCATTCATGGGGCTCTACCACGTAACAATGGGTTGGAAAACTTGTGTTTTATATAGATTTGGGTCGCAACTATTCGGTTTTTGATTATTGCATCACAATGAATACATTGTGTGGTACTACCAGTGGTACTACAAAACATGAGCAATAGTTGCGAACTAGAACAAAAACGTATCATTTTTTGGTAATAAATATAAACGCCAATAAATTGATTTATCCCCCCCCCCCCCCCCCCCCCCCCCCCCCCCCCCCCCCCCCCCCCCCCCCCCCCCCCCCCGACCCCACTTGGGGTCGCGACCCACTGGTTGAAGACCACAGGTGTAAAAGGACATTAGACTTGATGCCGTGTTATTTTTTATAAATCTGGCAGACTTTTATAAATGTCGCAAATCTATTCATAATGGTGTAAAATAGAAAAAGATTTACAAACCAACAAAATAAGGACAATTAACGAGCTGTAACATGATTGGCAATTTCGAACTTGTGTTGTTGGGACAAAAATGATTGCAATCAATCTACCAGTATGCTTTGAATCATGAGTTGTTGAGGCGTCATTGTAAACTACAAAAAAGTTTTCCAAACGCACCATTTGACACAAAGACGTGACGATGTAGTAAAATATTGTATGGGCATTTCAGTGCAATAGATCAGTTACGCGCTGCAGCTGTAGTTCAAACTTTTTGATGTATAAGTTGCAAGACACCATACTGCCATTTGCAGTTT
>QLIY01003804.1:0-10416 GCA_003260075.1 Phallusia mammillata | reverse complement strand
TGTACTGTAAAGTTTTATATCTAAGTTCAAATTCCGAAGCAGTTTTCAAGGACCAGTGGTTGGTTATGATTACAGGGCTAAATTGAGTAGGTTTTACATGTTATGGGGGAAAATTTATGCAGGTTTTAATTTAAGTATGTGGAAATATTCTATTAAAGGTACTTGGGGTAAAAGTTTACCTTTGAAGGGGACAAAAAATCTTTGAGCTAAACTATCTCGTTTTTGAATTAATGTTGTTAGTTTCTGGAGGTTTTACAGTTGCGATATTAAGTTGTTCCGTAACCACACTTATCGTTTGTCGGTCTTTGTGTATGACCTTGTGAAAAAAGAGATACATAGACAAAACTTTGCCTAAACTTTTGTGTAAGATATTTCAGTTTTTGAATCGCCCAATGCAGACATTGAGTGTTGCAGCAGTTAGCGGGTTCCGTTACCTGTAAATGTGAGTTTATTTGTCGACAATAAAACGTCCAAAAAACTGTTTTATGACCAAGCAAAGTTGTTAGGCGTAAATTTGCACTAAAAGCGGTTAAAAAAATGTTTGAAAATATTTTTAAGCCGCAACTAACGAATATCGAACTTAAAATCGATATTCTATTTTAACACTGTTTCTATTAACTTTTAAGCAAATTCAGGTGGACCTGCAACCTGTCATGGTTGGTTACACATAGCCAGTTCGAAACTCGCTTGATCGCGTAACAGTTAAACATTGATTAACACGTACACTAAAGTATAAGGCAATACAAACACACTTGGGTTAATCCGGACCCGTTTGGTCAAAAAACGTCCGGATTATGCGAAAATCTTAACCGAGGTGGATTAGTTTAAGCGTTACCACATTACAAATCATTTGTATCTCAAGTTTTGTCAGAATTGGGCGAAGATCCAGGCTAACCGAATATACTGATGTACTTTTGCACAGATGTGGCGATGGATTCGACGCTAAACCAAGTTCAAAGTGCAAGGTACCAAGCTTAAACAGCAGCACAGCTCAAACAATACAAGGAAAACCATAAAATTTGGGCCTTTGAAAAAGCGGTATCAGGTGATTCACCAATACCAGGTCAAACAATTGTATCCTGTTCACCAGTGGACGCGAAATTCGGACGAAATATTCACAATACATTCTGTAGCGCTTAGCCTCGAAAGAGACAACGTACCACGAGTTTAGTTAATACTTCGCTCGGCTGAACAGCGCAAATATTGAGTTTTTGTGTGTTTACTGTAGGTGAGTTAGCCTTAAAACTGCTAGACCCATTTGCTTGGTTCACACGGATCCGGTTTAAGGCTTACTTATAAAGTTTAGGTAGTTGTGGGATTTGAGTTTTTTTAAATGAGATTTTTATAAAATCTCTAGGTTGGGTTAATAATGTTAAAACAAAAGATTACAGGTTAGTTGCGTGATTTTGGTTTGGCAAAAGGAATCTATTGCTTTTGGTCGATGTTTTGTAAGTTGGTTAGTTCTATTCGGCTTTGGCTTAGTTATGAAAATGTTTTTGCTGTGCGATTAGAAATGTTTAATAATAGTGTGACATATTTAGTCTGGGTTGGTTTTTGGTTGGATTATAAAACTGAAGGTCTATAGGTGTTGTATATTGCGTTGGCTGAGTCTTAGCACTTGTTGTATGGCGTTTGTAACGTTGAATTTTTTTCTCTGGTCGACGTGTACAGTGATAATGTAAGCTTTGTTTGGAAAAGAAATGTTTACAGTGCAGCACAGTCATTCAGTTTCAAATAGTTCAAAAATTCGTTGGCAACCAGCACTATGAAACAATCCAAATCACCATTAGGTAGCCTACTGTAAGAACAATTCCCAAGCTATTTTTAGTCCGTAAACCACGTGTAAACCGTAATAATTTTTCAAAGTTCGCAAGCCAAGCAACGTTTCTAGCTTGCTATCAAGTCTTCTATCAAAGTAAAACAATTTTGTATTTGTGATTATGTGTTGTGGGCATGAGTTTTTGTAAAATGATGAATANTGGAAAAAAATACAGTTTTGCAAAAAAATGTAACAAAAAGTCAAAAGCATTAACTTTTAATTCAACTTTTCCCAAAACATTTATTTCAAAACGTTTTTTCCTTGAAATCTACCAACGCTTAAACTTTTAGTGGAACGTCACCATCAATCATCAGCGATTGTGATGTCATACTGTGGATTTGTTGGGTGACAAAGCACGAACTTCCGTTGGTATTAAAGTTCGACATTTATTAAAAACAAAGACGGATTGTCCATGATTGTCATGTCACAGTTGTCCGGTTTACTGCGTTTCAGCTGCTTTTAACTTTTTTGTCTTCAGTTCTTACGTCATACATACTATTGTGACACCATTGAAATGATTTTCACTTCTAGTCATTGCAAAGATAGCCATCTATGAGCATTTTTGCGTTTGCCGAAGTTTTTAATGATTAACAAGCCTCTCCCTTTAATGACTTTGTGGGTTTTGACGCAAATACTCGACTATTCGGCCTCAGTTTGTTAAAGACCAAAGCTTGAAAGGCATTTGCTATTCGTGTGAATACGTTAAGCTGTTGAGTTTTGTTGTTAAAGATGGCCCATTAAAGTTTGCCTGGAACCCGTGCTAAGGTTTGAACTGACAGGTGTGATGAGACGTTGTGAATTAAAGTTCAGTTGAGAGTTTAATTTGCAAAAAGTTCGATTAAGAAGTTAGGTTGTAAATGTGTTTTGTTTCTTTGTAGAAGTTTGCGTTGTGTGACAGTGTTGTTGTGTGATAGAATCTTTACAATAAGGCGTCGGGTTTTAGGGCAATAACCTATAATGTAATAAGAAATGCCGAAACAACTGCATATATGCAGTGGTGGGATTTTTTGTCAACCGGTTCTATCACAAAAGTCACATTTTTCAGCCGTTCTGTTACAAAAAGTTCATTGACAGTAACCGGTAATGCTAACCGGTTCGCTGATCTCATAAAATTTTGTGAGATGGTTCTATAGAACCGGTGCGAACCGGCTGAGTCCCACCACTGCACATATGCTGCTGTTTCTGGTTTGCAGCAAACCACTGATTTCCACACGACCTCCACTTGGCAGAGGTCAAACCGCATGCACGGCAGCTGCTTTCCGGAGCAGTCGAGGGAACGCTTACCACAAACCTGGAAACGTAGCGACCCTCCAGCTTCCTGCTCCATTCAGGCTTTGCAAATGCACCCTACATTTCACACCGATTCATTTTGCTGCAACTAATGAAGTGCCGGTGTAAGGGCGGATGTGACGTAACACTGGTGGGTCGCTACGTGTATGACGTCACAATGTTTTTGTTCCAGGAAACGCGGCTGGTGGGTTTATTAACCGATTGTGTGGTGTAATGTAATGTGCTAAGGAGGTGTGCTTTGAAATGGTCAGATTGCGACAAAACAAACGCGTTTGTGCAAATTGTATTGTGACGTGACAAGTTGTTGTTTTGTTACGAATTTTAAGCACGACAAAATAGTGCAAAGGCGAGTTAAGTTAAATTTAGTTAACTGGTGAGATATGATAAAATCAGCATTTTCCGAAACGTCAAAAATAAATAAAGCATGTCGCTTTTTGCGTCTATTTTGAACGTTATATTCTTCAATAGGCTTATAATAAATCCTTGTATAATGTTCTGTATGAAAATCATTTTTGAACAAGCTTGTTCCAAAACCGGCGTTTAACAAGCAAAGTCGCGAAAGTGACAATCGCTATTGTTACGTTATCAAAGAGTGACAGTCGAAAAACAATAGAGGTTTGAGTAATTCTTTGTAACAATGGCTCAAGGAAAAAACAAAGTAGAAGAAAAACGCATTGTAGTCTACGGACTTTGCTGCAAAAATTGTTGAAAATTACTGATTGTACTTTGCCCGCTGGGTAAAATAGCTGTTTACGTGCAATATATAAGTTTAACCTGTAGTAAGCAGCAACAGTTACCAAATTTATCCGAAATATTGGAAAACATGTTTTTAAGTATGTATGGTTGAACGTTTATACGTCCTACAAAGACAGTGTGCAATAGGTTACCTTGGTTGACTGCAGGAAGCTAGTTTAGTAACCCGTTTCAAACGCAAAGAAATACGTAGTAAAAGTCAGACAAGTTTAGGCTGCTATGAATCAACATGTATGTGACCATCATAGAAAGACACAGTAGTATTGCATGTAGGCTAATGTAACTTCTTTGAAGCGAATCTTATGTTAGTATGTTGTGTAGCTATGTTGCAATTTTAACAGTTGTTT
The DNA here is from genome assembly GCA_003260075.1 of Phallusia mammillata. NCBI lineage: Eukaryota > Metazoa > Chordata > Ascidiacea > Phlebobranchia > Ascidiidae > Phallusia > Phallusia mammillata. Next base: position 6,207 of record QLIY01003804.1, on the reverse strand, counting down.
TTCTGCGTCTGTCCGCATTGCAAATATCGTTGCCTTGAGGCAGTTTAAATGATTTAGTAAAATTGTTGCAATTTTGTCTGGTTCGTCTTGGTTGTTTCACTAAAAAGTTTAATAAATGAGTGCAAAACAGTTAAATTGAATATAAATGTGTTGTTTTGGTGCAATATTGGTTAATCCAGTGATTGGGAGGAATTTACTTTAATTTTTACATGTCGTTTTTAAATAGACACTTAAGCACTGGGAACATCACCTGTGAAGTTGATAAAAGACCCAATTTTAAATCATCTTTGTATGGTTTAGCGCAGAGGTGGGAAACCTTTTTGTTTATAAAGGCCACCAAACGGTTTATCAATCGTCGTTACGGTCCAAGCTAAATGTAATCCCTTACTACATTTCAATCTTAACTACAAATCTTCGCTTGTTTACAAATATCAATGATCTAAGAGCACCATGTGGCATCACAGACAAGTTTAAGACTTTCAATTATGTGCAAACAATTGTTCTTTTGTCACTAAAGTAACATTTTAGAACCTAGGGGTCTTAGTAGTACTACGAAAATCACCATGTAAACCACTGTGGGGCCGTTTGGCTCTAGTTTGAAAACCGCTGCCCTAGAACTAATCACATAGTAATGTGGAATAAAGATCGAAAAATAAGTTTCTGTCTACTTTTCAGCGCCTGGTGCAGTCCGTAATATCAACATCCTAAAATGTATTTTGATATCAAAGGCCGCAGGTTCCCCAACGCTAGGCTAGATGAGGACATATCTGGTCTGTGGTAGGATTCGAGCCCCCGACTAGAGTCTTTCCGGGACTCGCGCTCTACCAACTGAGCTACACAGGCCCAGTGGTGAGCCCGCCGAAAGTCGAACCACATGTACCATTGCTTGCCTTGTATGCGTATGGTTTAGTGATTTTAAATTTATGGATGAGTGAATTTAGTTGCGTATGAGTGATTTTGCTATGTGCACCAGACCTCAGAAAACCACCAAACATTGCTATTTTAGCTTTCAAAGTAATAATCTTTAGTGATTTTCTCAAGGTTTCGTTTTTTTGCGGCTCCCTACACACTTAAAAAATTCAATTTGGCCCCGACAATAAAAAAGTTTGAGAACCACTGGTCTAGTAGCTAAGGTCATTCATCAAAATACTCATGTGAGTCGATCTGGAGGTTGGATACAAGATATGGGAAAAATACTTGATCAAGAGAGAGAAATGTTTCATAACATGTTGCACCTCTTCGTCTGGAACTCCAAACTTCTTAAGCAGTTGTTTCGCATTGGAAAGAGACAAGCGACGAAGATCAGCGTCTGTTCCCGTTACCAACTTCTTCGGAGGTGCGGGAGCTGACTCCGTCTGAATGAAACAATCAAAGTAAAACGAACGCAAAACCTTGTAAAATACTGTTTATTTCACTTACTTTGGGCTGCTGTGGCTTCATCGGAACTTTAACATAAGAAAAACCTTCACCACAACCTGTTGGGTCGGCCGGGCCTGTCACCTGTGCGGGAAAAATCACATCAAATATTAAACTAATAAACTGATGGGCCGTTTTGAAACAAATGCATTTGATATAATATTATAAACGTTATCCTATGGAGCCAATGTCTTGTTAGTGTCTGTTTTACGAAGCTTTAATATCTTCTCCAATTTATTCACCTGCAGAAGGCATTTTCCTTTCAGCGCAGATATGAAAGCTCGAGTCGTATTCCAGGGGGCGTTTAAAACCTCTTCATCAACCTAAAAAATGACAAGCAATATTTTAGAACCAAAATCAAAAAAACGACATACAATTGAAACTGGTAAACAACGTTCCTTTAATTTTTCATTGGCATACAGTATTTATTTACAAAACGTTGTTTGCATGGGCAAGTGTAGTATTATTGTATTGTTACAGTTGTTCAAGGTGTGTGGAACGCCATTTAAACCAGTGGTTCTCAAACTTTTTTATTGTCGGGGCCAAATGGCAGTTTTTTAAGTGCGTAGGAAAAAACGAAACCTTGAGAAGATCACTAAAGATTAATACTTTGAAAGCCAAATCTTTGGTTGTTTTCTGAGGTTTGGTGGGAGCGCAAAATAAGTAGTTGGGAGCCGCATTTTAGAATCACTGATTTAAACTAAAATGTTGGCTTTCACTATGTTACGACTTAAAATATATAAACCAAGTTTTTTTTGACCCTCTACAAAAATAGCGACCTAAAAGTAACACAAATATCTCAAACCTTCATCTGGTGTTCTTCCTCATTATCATCTTCCGGTTGAATCAACATCGTTTTTTCACCGTAACCTGCATCTTTTAATCTCTGCTCAGCCGCAATCATACTGTGAGAAAAATAAAGCTCACTTTGGTTCAGTACATAAAGTCGTTAACAGTGTTAGAGTGGTTCTCAACATTATATTGATCGAGACTTTTTCTATCGCTGCATACCACCTGAACCCTCTTTGAATGGGTAGATCAGGAGCTAAGCATGTTTTGACCAGGTTATTATATTTCTTAAAGCAAGAAGATTATATCAATTCCATAGAAAGGCTAAAGACACGAGTTTTGTCCAAAACCAGGGCACAGTTCAGTTAAGCTAAGCTGAATTAAATATTGCAAACAAGCTACTTGCGTTCCACCCTGTAANGGGTGTTGGGGTGAGTAAAAAAGTTTAAAATCCTCCGAAGCCTTTAACTTCAATTTATTTTAACCTATCATATTCCACTGGGTCGGAGTAATGCGGCTTATGTTTCTCGTTAAACACAATTGGTCGAGGTGGGATTAGAACCCATAATCTTGTGAGCATCTTGGCGTTAGTGTATGTATAGTTTACCTGTAAAATCCACAACTTTGCTCAGGTGATACCATCGCCCTCATTTCTTCCTCTGTGGGCAATCTGAAATCTTTTTTGATCACCCACCAGTTGCTGTCTTGACCTGACAGAAGTGGTGGTTTAAATAGTAGTATCTAACATTCTCAAAAAAATTTATGCTAGTCATAAAATAAAATCCTGCAGAAACTGTCAAGAAGAATTTTAATAGGTCAAAGGCACTGGAGTTGTAGAGCATTCCAGATACGTTGAAAAGTTGGAAATAACATAGTTAATGTTAGGTTTATGCCTTTTCGTTGAAGAAACCACATCTAGGCAGCTGAACCCCAGCCATCATAAACGTATTAAGGTTTAAGGCGCAGCTGTTACATACACTTAGTACAAAGCGTTACTTCATGAGGGGGCGCAAGAAATTAAACCCGTTTTGACAGTTGGTGGAAACAGCTAAAGGGTTTTCCTTTCAATAATATCAACCCCCCCCCCATCCAAGCGTCTCTGCGGGCCGCACAACCTTTAATGAAGGGCCGCATGAGGCCCGCGGGCCGCAGGTTGCCCACCCCTGCTGTAAGCTCTGGTGTTCCACAAGCTGAGAACCGGGGTGTTGGTGTGAGTAAAAAAGTTTAAAATCCTCCGAAGCCTTTAACTTCAATTTATTTTAACCTATCATATTCCACTGGGTCGGAGTAATGCGGCTTATGTTTCTCGTTAAACACAATTGGTCGAGGTGGGATTAGAACCAATAACCTTGTGAGCATCTTGGCGTTAGTGTATGTAGTTTACCTGTAAAATCCACAGCTTTGTTCTGGTGATACCATCGCTCTCATTTCTTCCTCAGTAGGCAATCTGAAATCTTTTTTGATCACCCACCAATTGCTGTCTTGACCTTAAGGAAAGAAAATAGGTCATGAAACTTGGTCACAATGCAGTTCAAGAAAATGTGTGCCGGACAAGCCAAATATATTAAAAAGTAGAAATAGCATTACCGGCAAGTGATTTTTTCTAATTTAAACCGCTTAGTTAAAGTTGGGATTGTGCCATTTCGTTGAAGAAACCACATCAAGGCAACTGTACCTTAGCAATCACAAACGTATCAAGGTTGAAGGCGCAGCTCACACTTCCATGAGGTGTGGCAAGAAAATTAGACCCGTTTGGACAGTTGGTAGAAAACAGCTGAAGGGTTTTCACTTTAATAATACCTGTGTGTATTCTAATACATACATAAAGTATTTCAAATCACCACTGACCTGTTCTGTGGAAATCCGCGCACAGTTTAAGCCGTTTCCTTATGCTGCTCTCCGAATGATTGGGAAAAGCCTTACGTACTTCTTCCATACGAATTTTCTTTGGTTTCTCGCGACTTTTGGCAAACATTCGATAAATGAAAACCTGAAATATTCAAAACTACATATTTCAGGATCCTCACAACCTGGGTAAAAAAGTACGGTGCATAGTTTGAAATTACTAAACATCAAATGTTAGAGTTCAAACCACAAAATGTACAAACAAAACGCATTAGGCAGTTAACAATATAAAAGCACAGTGAAGGATGAAATGTACCGACTTAGCACAAAGAACACTGATGAAACTGTCTAACTAATGTTGGTTTCTAAAGAGGCGCCTTTGAAAGTTTTACAATTGAAAAAATGCATTTACATGCTATACCCCCCCCCCCCCGATAAATGAAAACCTGAAATATTCAAAACTACATATTTCAGGATCCTGTCAGCCCTGGGTAAAAAAATACGGTGCATAGTTTGAAATTACTACACATCAAATGTTAGAGTTCAAACCACAAAATGTACAAACAAAACGCATTGGGCAGTTAACAATATAAAAGCACAGTGAAGGATGAAATGTAACCACTTAGTCTAAAGAACACTGATGAAACTATCTAACTAATGTTGGTTTCTAAAGTAGCGCCTTCTAAGAAGTTTTACAATTGAAAAAATGCATTTACATGCAATACGTTATAAAATGCTTTATTGAAGTAACAATTTCTATTTGAATAAACCCTATTTTTCTTCATAAATCAGCGAAAATGAGACAGCATAAATAATTCGCCATAATTATTTTTCAATCAAATAACTCGGCTTTAAAATCCACCATATTCAATCGCAATCGTTTAATCAATCATTGCATGTTACAGAACCTTATCGTTGTTAACTGTCCGCACCGATGTAATCAATAGCTCAATAAAATGTCAAAAACAAAAAATCTAGTCACTATGTACAATTCTGGTAATTTGATAGAAAAAATTTTACCTGAAGAAAATCACGGACATGGTTCGTCGCCTTTTTAGAATTTGGCCCAGGAACTTCCACTAGAGGGCAGAGTTGACCCACTGTGAAAATCGATGGAACGTGTCGGATGAAATAACTGTAGTAAAAAGATGTTTGTTCTAATGTGACTACGATATCTCCAAACAGACTAACTTATAAACAATTGCCTTAACTACACATCTCTTACTAAAAAACGTTGCTATATTTTTTTCACCCCCCCCCCTTGACCCACTGTGAAAATCGATGGAACGTGTCGGATGAAATAACTGTATTAAAAAGATGTTTGTTCTAATGTGACTACGATATCTCCAAACCAACTAACTTATAAACAATTGCCTTAACTACACATATTTTACTAAAAAACGTTGCTATATTTTTTTCCTACAATACATTACCTCAACCACAGCAAAAGGTATATAAGTCTGAAATTTAGGCCCCAACTTTTTTTGGAAACTAAGCCCAAAAGTTAAGGAAATTGCGAAACAAATGTGAACGAATGTAAAGCCAGCGTCGACTTGCAACTATGAAATCCCTGACAATAACACAAAGCAAGTCAAGTTGGCCTCACAAGAAAATTCACCCCCCCCCCCCATTACCTCAACCACAGCAAAAGGTATATAAGTCTGAAATTTAGGCCCAAACTTTTTTTGGAAACTAAGCCCAAAAGTTAAGGAAATTGCAAAACAAATGTAAACGAATGTAAAGCCAGCGCCGACTTACAACTATGAAATCACTGACAATAACACAAAGCAAGTCAAGTTGGCCTCACAAGAAAATTCATATGCTTACTTATGTCTGGTTCGAATAATCAAGAAATCCGTGCTCTTCGATCTGTGTTCGTATATAGGAGCTCTATACATGTTACATTCGAATGCTTGGAGGGATTGGCCGGGTGCTAGTGTACCAAGGAATGGAGATGAATGTGAATAAACTGTTTCACCGTAGCGGTATCGCGTCGAGTCGGAGTCTTTGTCAGGTTTCTGTGATAAAAAAATAACACATGTAATATTCAGGTGCAAGGTTTTTGAAGAATCTAGATGCAATCGTTTGAAAAACTTTTGTATTAAAGTGGGAGAGATTTTTTGTGAAAGTGAACGAACGAACGAACAAACAAACGTC
>QLIY01003803.1:308-10417 GCA_003260075.1 Phallusia mammillata | reverse complement strand
TGTAACAAAACTTGGTGGTTACATTTTTAGGTTTTCAAGTTGATAAAAACTTCAATGAACAAAAAAACAACAGTAGGCGCTTCCTTTCATATAATAATTTCTTTTTGTTGCTCGAAAGTGTACGTTTTGAGAACTACGGCAATGGTTTTAACGTAAAGATTTTCAGAAAGTAATTGACAAAGGGAAAGCTCGTTTGTGGTATTTTACAAACCGGTGTGAGCGCTACTCCGCCACCGTCTACTCGGTGGCTATGATTGCACATCAAAAAATCGCGTAGAACTAAATGCCTTAAGGTTAACCTGATTGATTGATTAATTGGCGCTAATTCAAAGATATTATTTCAAGCGGTTAATAGTGTTTTTCTTTTTAATGGTAGGGGGATTCCCTTGTCTACTACGCTCAATGGCACACATTTTTCCACTTGGTCAGTCAGTCGTTGCAACTCACCACACCGAGACAAGTGAGGTGGTTCCTGTTCCTGTTTGCCTGTCTATACGGTTACCAATGCAATCTAGAATGACCCGGCCTCATTTAAACCGATTATCAACTTGGGGTATTCAATATAAATTCGCAAATATACCATGTTATTTTATAGTGACTGATTTGTTTTTGTTGGTTCAATTGTTTGAAACAAGACTTGAATAACAATCTCAAGTTTAAACAAGCCAGGGTTTTGGAGTACTTATTTCAATTCTTTTTACAACTTTTTCTGCAACTTGTAAACATTAGAATGATGCGAAAAGAACATGAACAAAAACTTTCAAGGTTTTGGTTGATGGTTTCTACTTATGTCAATTGTCCGGAATCTTACAAAAAGTATTTAGAGTTCAATAATTGTTTTGTTTTAATTTTAGCTGCTTGTAAAAGTTTTAATTTATAAGGGATTGTCAATTGTTGTCTGTCACATCACAAATACTTGTTTATCATGGAACAAGGCAACAGAAATGAAGATAATCTCAATTCAAATGACCGAAATCAGGTGAATAGATTTGAGTTACAGTAATTATTATTTAAATAAAAATACTTCTAAAGTGTCGTTAACTATACCTTGATTCAACATATCCTGGCCATAGCATGACATTTAACCTAGGCGCTGTCCATGTTGAGGTACGTAGGGCTTTTTTAATGTTTTAAAATTTATACCATTTATCTCTTAATATTTAGAAACACTGATGTTAATACCTATTTTGATAAAACCTGTACTACAAGTTAAGTGAGTTTTCCATCTGCATTTTACGTAATATATACAGGGGACCATGGGTTCTAAGGAAAGGTTGAAAACCACTGCTCTAAGTGTTTAAGCTAGCTGATTCGGTATGCTACCTTCAATGGCCTTGGCATACTGAGTTTATTTATTTTTCTTGGTAAAAGCACAAATAGCATCACAATGCCATTGAACAATCACCAGTCTAGAAATATATGATGGTGGGACCAGTCGTAGGGGCCCTACATGCTAACCACCCATGTTTGGAAAGAGGGTGGAGTTCCCCAGGAAAAGAGACCCTGCCTGATAGTATCATGCGCTGTAAAGAAGAGCACATACACACACAAAATGAAATTCTACAATATTAGTTTTCTATGAACTAATATTTATTTTTAGTTGCAAAAATGGCATTATTTTAGTACTGTGGTTTATATATGAGTGTGCCATGATCACTGTTCTGCATAAACACTTCATGACTGATTCCAGCAATAAACGTTTATTCATCTTAATTAATTCTGTCCCTCTGGCAATCCCTACTGGCATTAATTTTATTTACTGTTTTTAGAATGCTTCAACAAGTAGACAATACTTGGCATCCACCTGCAATCCTAACCAACCATTCCAACTCCATCAGCCAGAAACTCTGTTAAACTTCCACCAAACCCAAACAAACCCAAACATCTTTTATTATCCCAACCAAGCTGTTCCTCCACCCCAACAAACAGGTGCAAGGAATCAGTTTGATGCTGCAGCTGTGAAAGGAAATATTTCACATTCTCAGCAATTTCGACATCAGATATCACGGAACACTCGCCCCACCTACTCCTATGCAAATCAACAACACTATGCTGCAGTGAATCCAGCTTACATGGGAGCACAACCATATGCCAATCAACAGGCAAATTCTCACCACGCCAATTTTCAGTTAAATGTCCAACAATATTCTGCAGTTAACCCAGGTCCAAGTGGTTTGCAGCAAAACCACCATCTGCCTCATTGTTATCTTCGGCAGTTTTCTCAAACAAGGTGGAATCAGCCACCACCTGTGCAGAATCCATACCCACTAGGAATACATCATAATGTTAGCCCTCAATCTATGACATACCAACAATATGACAATCCAGCTCTATGTGGAACAAATCCATATGGCACCGCACAATATAACTCTGCCCAACAAACCCAAACATCTGTTGCAGCACAACCAACAGAAACACAGAATATTTCCCGTGAAAGGCAACAACAAGCTCCTCAGCACCCCCAAGCAGGTAAAGTCTTAAATAACTGTTAATTATAAAGTTTTAATCATTAGGAGTGTGTCAAATTATTTTATGTCTTGTTGGATCTGAATCTTTTCAGTACACTGGAACCAGTCTGTGTTTTTGGTTAGCCAATGTTTTAGTGAAAACTTTATTTTTCCATCATAAATAGCATCCTTAGTTATAAACAAGAAAAAAATACCTTATAAACAAAGAATCAAAGTAGAAATTAAAAGCTATCTCATTGTTGAATAAACTTAAATAAGCGTATTGATTAATTCAAAAATCATTTACCATTCTACAACAATCCCACAACATTTTTAACCTTTTTAATTTTATACTTCAGAAATGTTTGTTCCCAAGTTATTACAAGATTTTGATACAAAAACAAAATGATTTAACCTGCAATTTTGCTTCCCATTATTGTAACTGATGTGTGAAACCGGTTAACATTGTGGTTGTTTTGTGTTAACTTGTTATATCATCTACACAGAACCGTCAGTTGAGTCTCACATCAGTGGTGTTTTCCACAATCCAACCTTTAACATTGCTGGACGTGACACAAGTAAGTCCTAGTTGGCCAGTTTTTGTTTATTGGTTTATTAGTGCTTCCTCGATGATCTGTATCTTGCTTAAATGACATTGAAATATCCAGTTACCTGATGAGCAGTTTTGTTAGTTGACAATTTGTTAAAATTAACTTTAAGGCTGTGCACTTCTACGAATTTTTCTTTCTGAATCTAAAATAATCTCCAGTTACATAGCATAAATAACTCCTGGGGACCCATTCGTTTTATCGCAAAAACAATCATGTGTAGATCAAATGGTGTGTATGGTAAATCTCCATGTAGGATATTTCAGTGGTGTCAACCATTATCAAATGGCTATGCTGTCACCCAGTAATTCCTTGGCACCATATTCATATGCAGTACAGATATGCGTTTCTTCCACGCTTTTTCTAAATTTTCCCCCCCCCCCCCCCCCCCCCCCCCCCCCCCCCCCCCCCCCCACTTCAAGCAGGTGCAAAGCTAGCTAGGCGATTTTCTTTTTATTTTGACAACCTTTTCCTTGTAAAATTAATTTATATTTATTTGTTCATGTATTACAACCCACATTTACACCTTGTGTGTACCTTATAAACCACACCACTTCATGTATAGTACAACAAGACTTCTTGCCACTAACCAGTGCCCACTGCGGTCATTATGTCACAAATATATCGTGACATCATAACTAGCTGGACGACTTGTGACATAGTAATGTACATGTTTATGCACTGGCAATATCGGCAAAAACAAAAACTAGCTGCATTGTAACAACGAATCACTTGACTTCACCAAGTTTGCCACTCCCCATAAGAAAATATATGCTGACAAAATATGGATAGCCTATGAATATAGAATATATAAAATAGAAGTATATAGGAAAGCCATCTTTCTAGTTATATGTACAGTCTTCACAAAACATCAATTAACCACAACATGTTTTTCACCAGACCGAAGTATTGCAAATAACCAAACAATACAAATGGAAGGAACAACAGTCAGTGGCGCTTCTATACTTGGGGTTCAAGGCAACATGAATATTTATAGTAAGCCATGTGTAGACATTTGTAAATTGAAAACAGATTTTACAATTTCTACATTGCTTTCTACTTTGATTTATGGAAGCAAACAATTTTGTAAGAGTTTGCTTTGAACTTTGGTTAAAAATGCCAGACCAAAACAAACATAACTTTAACTTTAAAAACAAAAACATTAATGCAATGGAAAGATAAAAAAGGAGTCTTTTTCTGTTTATTTATGGATCCCCTTCCCCGAAAAAAGCCGTGTCAAAAGCTCGTTGTTGTTCATTTCAGCATGGTGAGAGGCAACTTGAGGAGTAAGAAAATGTAATTGAATTATTGTGAATTATTTAGATACGACTGGAACAACTTCGCAACCATCAAAAACTGATGACAGATCCGACATTGGTGAGTTAAAACAAAGCAATCCTCAAAAATGTTATGTGGTTTAGTTAAACTGGTGTTCCACCCAAATCATGTTTTTATAATGGACCCCCTGCCTAAAGTCCCCCCCCCCCCCCCCCCCCCCCCCCCCCCCCCTTCCCTGAAGGGGACGCATGTTGATTTTACTTGATAAGTTTGTTTGTTGTTGTTTTTTTCTTTCCTGAAGTTTGTCCACCCTCTTTTGCCATAAAATGTCAGATGGATTTGGATGAAACATTTACAGTTGGTAGATATAATTATGTAGATGTGCCATCTGCTTCGTTTGACTTGATAACCCCAATATTTACCCCGCTAGCCCCCAAAGTGTAAAACGTTTTCGTATGTTGCTGCGAACCACAAATGAAAGATTTATGTGGTGTAATAGTATAAAAAGGCGTCGTCACATTTAGTACTTATGTTTGTCATCTATTTGCATTAATTGGTAGTGCACATGGCAGAGGGGGTGTTAACAGCCTTATGGCGTCAGCATCATCAATGGTTGTTGCTTAAAAGTCCCTCCAGTGGCCAAAATTAAAAACATTGGCAGATTAGGACAAAATTTTACAGGACTTTTGATTGGGTCATTGTGATTTGATATTTTTCAGTTTAGGAGTAGAACCCAACCAGTTAACCTACTACCCCCTAAAAAGTGTTTTCAAAAGTGTTTGAATGGGATGAAATTTGGACAGCTTGTAGAATATGCTACTCATAGGTTTTGATTGTTGTGTTTGACCCTGTAGCCCTAACATTTACTCCACCAGCCCCATAAAATGTTTTTTTTTAAAACAATAAGCCTTTTTACATGAGCGAATCGAATCGTATCGTTGATGCGCATTGTGTGACTATCACGATTTCGATTCGCTAAGCGTAAAATTACATGGTTGCCGAACCGAATCGCATTCAAGGTTTTCAGCTTTGCACAAAAACTATATGGTGGTTATTGTAAAGTGATATACAAACATAGGGCCGGTTAATTGTTAATTATAAAGTATTTTTTGGACTGTTTGTCTATTCTTCCGAAAAAATCTGAATTGATTTGTTGGCTGTAGTTGTTTGCGTCTAGCTTAGACGTACCAAATGTATAAATTTGTTTATTGTGAACTGTTAAACCCCCGGAATAGTTGGAAGAAACATTCAAAGTGTACAGATCACTCTGACCATTGTCCAATAGTAATAAGTGCTGATTTCTAAGTTGTACGTACTAAAACTGTATTACATTTCCAGGCCATGTAGCACATTAAAAAAATCCTTTATATGACTGTACAAATCTAATAAATTTGTTTCATTGTAGTCTCTTGTGGGTTACAAGTCTAAAACACGACTAATTTGTATACTTTTGCATCAGTTGGACGAAAAACTTAATACCCCCCCCCCTATGCAACTTGGTGTATGGAACGTTTGTTCAGCATTAACCTCAAATTTTACCGGTATTTTCGGCACTAAATTAAACAAACAACATATGGTTTCAAGTTGACCTAATTGTTTACAAAAGAGTTCTCCTAAGCATATTGGCGCCTAAGCGTATTCAAACCACCTGTGCCGAGCGCATCGAGAATTTAGTCTATTTTCTCACTTTTTACCCCTCCATTTTTCAGATAGAACATACAATAGAAAAACCTTTAAAAATGTATAAATTGGATGAACTTTGGATAGTGTGTACTCCATACAGCATGTTTATTTATGCACAGTACCAATCATTGTGTTTTATCTTACACGACCCGACTTTCTCATAGTTATCTCTTAAAATGCATTATTTACAACCTTGCCTGTGTGGGGACCCATGAGTTTCTGCCTGTAGAAACAACTAAGGTTATAAAAGACGGTTGGTGCTATGTGACCCAATATAAGTGTAGGGTGTATATTAACTTTTTTCAAATAGGTTATAGTGTATGTAAAGGGCAAAATATGCGGAGCCACCTTTCTAGTTTATGTCTGTGTTTTTTTTCTGTTTGAAGCTGGTTTGTTCCCAGCAATTGGTCAAGAAACTCATATAAATTTACACCCATGTTAGTTAGTTATCCAAGTTTGACCCTGAATGACCCTTTGAAAACCCATTAAGACTGACACTATTTTATGTTCACTATTTTATTTGGTTGTATTTCCCCCCCCCCCCCCCCCCCCCCCCCCCCCCCCCCCCCCCCCCCGTTTTTGTCTATATTTTTTTTCTTTTTTTTTCGTCTAACGCGGATTTGTTCCCACGTTTTGGTCAATAAAGAATTGTTCAAACTTTTTCAAATTTTAACACATTATAGATATTGGTCTAAAGATGGTCCATGTAAATTTTTACCCCGTTTGATCCCTCGGTTCACCCACAGCCCCCCCCCAAAACGTTAAATTTTTGAAATGGCTATACTTGCTAAAGTACTTCATTTAGGAGTTATATGCTTTGATGTTTGGTACCATATAAGGTATTTTAAAGAATTTTGTACTTTAAATAAAGATTTACCTATTTTCACCCCTTTACCCCAAAATATTCGTTTCTGTCTAACGCTGGTTTGTTAAATGTGTTTGGTCAAGAAAGAATGCTTTAAATTTATTCAAATTTGCACAGATGTTAGTTATTGTTCCAAATTTGATCCTCCTTAAGTTTGACCCCAAACGACCCAGCGGTTTACCCACAGGCCCCCAAAATGAAAAAAAATTAAAATGGCTGTACCGACTCAAGTACATAATCTGTGGGTTTCATGCTTTGTTGGTTGGTGCAATGTAAGCTATTCTAAAGAATTTTGTAACTTTTTATTGGATTCACCCATTTTACCCTTTAAACCCCAAAATAATANCCCAAAATAATAAGTTTTAGGCCAGAAATACAAGCCCTAATGTGCTGAAATGTTAAACAATTGTTTGCAGTAGGTTATTCGTTTAGTATTTAAAAATTTGCCTTAATCGGCCAAATAGTTACTTTTACAACCCATAATATGTGTACACTGTAATTCACTTGCCTCCCCGTAATTTATGCAAGTGCCATTTTTGTAACGTACAACGCGGTGTGTTACCGGGCACAAACATGCATTGATTTGCAACTGTAGCAGAAAGGCCTGGGATTATGGTGTGTAAACTCATATACTGCAAGCTTTAACACAGTTTCTCATATGTAGCGACAGGAAATGATTTAGGTATTTCATGCTGTCATTTTGTGACGTCATATAATATGGTATACCCGGGAAAAAGTCGGCGCCTATGGTGCGCAATATATATCCATTTCAAATATAGTAAATGGTTTAGTGATACATCGTTAAATATGATGTAGTATATATAAACTGGCAATATATAGGAAAACCACTATTCTTGTTGATTTTTAGGTACTTTCCTGAAAAAAATAAAACTATAAAAATCATTACTACCATGTTGACTAATCTGCAATCCACCCTCACTTAGCATTGTTTAATTTTGTTTACTTATGTTTTAAAACTTGTGGGTAACTTAACACTAAAAAAGGTTTTTTTAAACCTTTATGTCATGTTGAAATTTGTGTTATAGATTTATCAAAAGTCAAGCAGTACTTGAAAACTTCAGCCAAAAGTCAATGCTCATCAAAAAACTTTCTAAAATTGACAAGACAGAAAATTGAAATTTGTCCAATGGAAATAACAGACAAACCAAGCAAAAAAGTTCAACCAGCACGATATGAGACAGCAAAGAAACACACAAAACTTGCAAAAAACTGGGAAGATGAGGGACATTACAACAGAAGAAAGGATTATGAGACGATTGATTGTAAAAAGAAAAAAATAAAGTTCCAGTTGAAAGTCTATTTCAATTAGCTGCACAGCGAGCAAGTAAAAATGGTGAACCTGAATGCCAAGGAAATGTGGTTGCCCTAATTGGACAGCCAGGAATCGGAAAAACAACACTTTCCAAAGGTATCACTGAGAATATACTCCAGGATAAGATGGAAAACATAACAAATATGGATTGGGTATTTTACATTTCTGTCAAAAATATAAACTTTCAAAAACCAATACTGCTGGTAAATGTTCTGTTGAAATATTCACTGGACAACACCCAATACAACAAGTTAAATGGTGAAGGATTCACTGCTTTACAAGAAACAATACTCAAAGAGATTTTAGATTCCAACAATGTGTACCTTGCTTTTGATGGCCTTGATGAAGCTTCAACAGAATGGGATTTAGAGTATAAAGGTGGTTTAAACTTGCGTGAAAAGAACAATCCCTTGCTTTATTTATTTGGTCTTATGAATGGAGACATACTACCTAATGCAAAAAAGCTATTTACATCTCGGCAAAACCATTTTTTCTCATTTGATGCAAAGCATCGACCATCATTTGTGGCTGAAGTTTTGGGTTTAAATACAAAATCTCAAGAGAGTTTGTGTAAACAGATTTGCCCTGACCATAAAGATCAAGTGTGGAAAATCGTCGGAAGCAGCCAAAACTTATCTTACTCATGTTATGTGCCAGCTAAATGTGTGTTTATTACATTTGCTGTTTGGAAAAGTGTTAAAGAGGATTCTAGTGAAAGATTTCATTCCCTTACTCATATTTTTGCACAAGGGTTTAAGTATTATTTTGCTGACGGATTCATAAAGGGAAAAGTAAAAGATAAAAAATACATGGATAAAATTGCTAAGTTGGCATGGAATGGATTTGTGAAAAAAAAACTGTTTTTAAGAAAGTAGATCTGGACAAAGTGGGGATTGACATTAAAACATTTATTAACATTCTTTCAGTTTTTACAACAGAAAAAAATTGGGGAATGACAATTCTTGACTGTGACAGAAAGAGCAACTTTTCACATNTAAACTTCTCACATTTAATTTGGCAAGAGTATTTTGCTGCTTGTTACCTCGTTTACTTTTCAAGTGTTGATGAGTTTTGTAAATTGATTCCTCAATTTAAAAGTGACAGATGGGAGGTAGTTACCAAGTTTGTGTTTGGTCTTTTCAACTCTGATGTCAAGAAAGTTGGTAAAATTTGTTTTTTGGCAACAAATCAAAATGAACAAGAATTCCTGGCTAAGAAAACTGAATTACTGAAACATGCTCATAAGGAGATGAAAGTGAGATTGAAAAACACTGGAAATATGAGCATGACAAAGCTGGTGCAAGTCTGCTCATGGTTGCAAGAAATTAATGATAAAAATTTTTATCAAGAAGTTTCTGCCTTTGAAGATAAATTTAACTGGCAACATACTTTTGACTGATGTGTCAAGCATTACAGAAGTGCTGAGTCATTCTGAAAAAAAAAGCATGAGATCAAGATTACATGGCGCTGCACGTTTCCTCATGGCAGCTTAAAAGAGTTTTTGGAAAATTTGGGAAACCCAATATAAAGGTTTGTTAAATAATCAGATTTACAACATCTATAATAGGCTGGTTTGTGTGGAACAGAATGTTTTGTGATATATGCATCAAAAAATTAGTTTTTAGTTATTCTATCTTGCCCTACATGTCTGGGCACATATAGTTTTTACCCTATTTCTTCCTGTCTAATACCAGTTTGCCATACATCCCTGGCCAAGAAAGAGTGCTTACAACTTTTTTGATGAGTTGATCAAGTTTTGACCTTGCTTGATTTAGCGGTTTACCCAGACAGTTGATAGACATTTCTTGTTTGTTTATTATGGGTCCCCTTTCCTGAAGGGGACACATATTGATTTTACTCAAATTGTGTTGTTGTTTTTTCTTTTTTTTTCTTTC
>QLIY01003797.1:0-10448 GCA_003260075.1 Phallusia mammillata | reverse complement strand
ATACAAGATATGTTTGGCAATCCGTGTCTGTAAATCGGGGCAGAATATGCTACAGGTAGGCATTTGTTACAATTTGATTCACGAAAATTTGTTTTATGCAAAATGTTAGTTAAATTAGTTGCATTGTAATAAAAAAAATGGTTTTGGCAGGTAATAACACACGTTTTAAACTTAACTATTCTACTCCCCCAATTTCGGCCACTTAATGAACGGCTTCATTTTTAGTTGCTAAAATTTTGGGCAATACTAGTGCTTATTTAATTTGTTTCCGGACTGAAATTTTACCCCAAAATTCCTGACAGGTCCGGAAAAATCGAACGTGGTAAACTTATTGCAAACTGTAAACCACAGCAATTGCAATAAATGTTACAGAAGAAGGATAGATCTAGAATAACTATTGCAATTGAATGCACTCTTCCAAAGTTTTTTTGATCAGACGCCATACCATTTGAAACGCTTTACACCTCCAAATTCAGTTTCCCATAAAAAAAATTTCGCTTTATTTCCCCTGCTATGACGTCACAACCGCTAACATGTGCGTAACAGTAAAATTGGAAGGCTATTGTCTGTAGGTTAAAATAATTGGTTAATTTACTGTACAACGTGGCATAGTGAAGTGACTTTATTACTACTTTGAGTAAATTCGTTGTATTGCATGTTTTCGAGAAAAATACTGCTAAAATGAAGTGGGGTGCTGACCGATTTCTTGCTAAAGTGAACATTGTGCCCTGTGATGGTCGGTGAGTGTTTGTTCAGACATGTTCTAAATTGAATTTATGGTTTACACACGTGACTCATGGTATGTTGTATTTTCCTACAGTGCTTGCAGCCATGGTTTCATCGTCTGGAACTGTTGATGCGTGTACTCTACCTGTTGACCTGGGTCGCAAAATAGTTGGTGAGTGGGTCATTGGCATATTTTCGCGCGTTGACATATGTAAAAAAAACCGTTCAAAACCGTTTCCGTCCCAGTTCTGTTCCTTTTTGTGTTCAACGTTGTGGTTGTTGCCGCTGTTGTCGCTGTGGGTTATCGCACAAGAACCGGAAAGTGTATTGTGTGGGAAAGCGCAAAGTAACGAATAATTAAAACCTCAAAAACGACGTATACTTTGGGAAATTACCCATAGCGACTAAAGTATATGTAAATAAAAAGTAGTCTAACCGATTGTTACGCGATATGGATCATGGACGCCATTTTGTGTCCAAATTAATACAGCAGGCATAGGGAAAAACACATACATTTTCTGATTTTTACAAACTGGTGGGCTTTAACGCGAATTTGATAGACCAAATCGAATAAATTTTTTGGGTTTTACCAGTTGAGCGTGATAATTCACGCTGGTTGCCAATATTTAAAGTTTACATAAAAAATAAGCGGCCAAATTTACATGAAAAAAAGCAATTTTGCTTGTAATATTACGTTGAAATGTTAGAACCTAAAATTTTCATTCAATTTGACAAATCAAATTCGCGTTTGACCTCTCCAGTTTGCAAAAATCAGGCAATTAATGAGTTTTTTTTCTCTACGTGCTGTATCATTTTGGACACAAAATGGCTCCATAGGCTTTATTGTGTATCAATGGGTTGGACAACTTGTGTTTCACATAGACTTTGATAGCGTCATGAGAACTGGTCTTAGTGTTCTTGGTTGTGGGTTTATGGTTTCCCGATGGGGGGGGGGCGCTGTATCATTTTGGACACAAAATGGCTCCATAGGCTTTATTGCGTATCAATGGGTTGGACAACTTAATTGTGTTTCACATAGACTTTGATAGCGACGTGAGAACTGGTCTTAGTGTTCTTGGTTGTGGGTTTATGGTTTCCCGATTTTTCTAATTCTATTGCTTAACTAACGAGAGATTCAAAAATTGTTTTTACGCAAGTCTCTAAACTTTTCAACGGGCAAGTAGTGGTTCAAATCCGAACATTATTTTTGGAATGTCTTTTATTTATGTTGTGTGCGAGAACTCCCATAAAAACCCAAGAAAAATTGCTACAAAACAGGCAATATAAAACTAATTACCGACTGTGGGCTGCCAAGGCAATTAGTGTGATGCGGTGTAAGGGCGAAATATTTGCACAGCAGGGGGGGGGGGAAAACCCAAGAAAGATTGCTACAAAACAGGCAATATAAAACTAATTACCGACTGTGGGCTGGCAAGGCAATTAGTGTGATGCGGTGTAAGGGCGAAATATTTGCACAGCAAACGTTGAAAAGAAATTACTAACGAAACATTTGTAATTGTATCTCGATAAAAGCCTGATTTTTCGAGAAAAACTCCAGTTCAAGGGTATTAAACAAAATCTCTGCTTAAGGATAGTGATAACAACCGCGTTGCGTTTATAAGGCCGCGTAATTATGTTTGGAGTAACTTTCCACTTAGACCGCAACTTGTGTGTTCTTTTTTCTACATTAAAAAAACATGCGAATATGAACACAGTGTAGCCTATATTAGGTTTTTGAGTCACCATTTTATTAAAGCACAAACGATTTTAAAATAACAATGATTCATTAACGTCCTGTACAAAAACGACATTAACCTTGTATACACATGAACGGGTAAATTTGTGCATGTGTCAAAACTTGTTGAGAGGTTGTCTTGTTTAATAAAGCAGACATGTTAAAACTTTAATTTTAGTGTAACTATTTGAGTGTAGTGAAAGAAAAGTCCAAACGTCAGCTGATATCGCCAAACCACTTTCAATGCAACCGTGCAGGAAGTGCTTATAAGTGTTATGGCCTTAATACCATAATCACACAGCACGCACCACTCTTAGCTAGATGTTACTTGAATATAGTTGCAGCAATCCAAGTTCCAAGCAGCTTAAAACTTTGCTTTTTCTGTGACTATGCAAATAAATTTGTACAGGCCAAGAACAGAGCCTAACTTTATTTAACGTTAGTGCAAAACCTAGGCAGGTATTTGTGTGTAATGTGTTTCTCCTGAAAAATACAATTAACAAATAGCAAACCTACGAAAGATTTGGCAAACTAATGGGGTAATTTGGTTGTAAAAATAAAGCAAGTTTGCTTTCATGTTGCAATATGGACATCTTGTTTTACTATTATGTCTATCCCTTCAAAACAATAATACGGTTTGTGTTGATTGTTGGATGTTGTTCATTGCATGTTTTAGGGTTGATGTTGGGGTTTGTGGTAAAATACCATGTGCTCCTTCTGATCTGACTTGGTTAACAAACATGCTGTCTCAGGTAGTTTCTAGGCGCGCGGTATTGGATTCGTTGTTTGAAACACCAAAAATACATGGTCTCTTACCACACAAAATGTAACTGTTCCAATTTGAATGGAAACTTTGCTTACCGCCGGAAATCGTAGGTTTTGATAGATCGGCTTCTTGAGAGTGCAATCAGCCATTAAAGTTTGGGTACCCCTAGTTGATGTGGTCTGTTGCGAAAAGATGTACTGTATACTATTGATAATGATTCAGTCCAGGTGCTACATGATCCACATTCTTATTTTAATCTGGTGAGAGAGGCAGAGAAAAGGGGTATGTCGATCGAGCAAACGTTATTGAGGCTTGGTACTGCACTTCTAGTGTTGTAAAAGTCAAGTAAAACAACATATGACGTGACGTCGTGCTTCAACTAAAACCAATATATGCGTGACGTCACAGTACGTTAATCAATGCATAAATCTGTAACTGTGCAAGCAAAAATGGTGTACTTCAACCAAAATTGAATAAACTACTTGTTTATTGACAACGTTGCCACTTAGCAATGTGAGCTAATATTGATGTCAAATGTGAGCGTAACAGCAAGGGGTTGTTTGTTTCATGCTGTGAATTTCGACTGTATGATAAAGGTTCGACAATTAATTTTGAATACTTAACAGATCAATTAGAAACTATGGCGTTTGTACACCAGTAAATACCCCCAGTGCTAAAAGAAATGTCGGAAGAAGCCGGACCAAGCGGTTGCCACAACAAGCCTGTTGACAACATCCAGCATGGTGAGAACATCCAGCATGGTGAGAACATCCAGCATGATGACAACATCCAGCATGATGACAACATCCAGCAAGATGACAACATCCAGCACGTTGATGACATCCAGCATGTTGAGAGCATCCAGAATGTCGAGAATATCCAGAATGTTGGGAGCATCCAAAATATCGAGGTAAGTGTGTTTAGTTTTCATTATGTTTCAATTCAGGCAAGTGAATGCAAACGCATTGTCAGCATGCAAATCACTCTTTGCTTTTTGTGCCACGATATATAACCATGCCACAATTGTACAACATTCTATCAATGTGAATGTGCTTATGTAGGTTTAATATGCGCCCTTGCACCTAAAGAACAGTGTTCAAATGGTTACCTTTTGGTATAGTAATATAAAACATGCACGTACCCATTTTCTTGTTGAAGTTGATATGCTCCTAACTCGACGCTCTAAATCAGAAATTCCAAACTAAAATCACAACTTTTTGCGTTAAGCGTTGGTTTAACGCAACATCACAAAAGAAATACAAACGAATATGTCATTGAGTCACACTAAGGAACGATACAGTGTGACTATACATTTCGTAAACTTAGATTTATTGGTTGTGTCGTAGCCTAAAAACAGTGTGTTGAGTTTTTGAATTTAATTTTTTGTATTGTCCTTGGCTTTAGTGCATACAGGTTTGATTTTGAATTGTAATTTTTCTCCGTTTTGGACAGCAAGTATAACAGAGAATTTCAAGCGGAGGTAATCCTATACCAAAAGGGGAAATTTGACAAACTCGGAGGGTAATTAATTGTTGACAACGTTTTGGTCGACATGAGCCTAAACGAAAGCCGCTCTGAAGTTTCCAATATATACCACTGGTTTTAACATTTTGTCAAAGCGAACATTTTTTCCCAATTTTTTTAGAAAACGACATCAGCATTTACATGCCGCCCCATTTAAGTACTGCTGAGGCTGAAACTTTTTTCATGTGAACTTTAAATATTTGCATTCAGCGTGCATTATCACGCTCAAATGTCAGAGCTCCAAAGTTTATTCAAGTTGGCCAATCAAATGCGCGTTTAAGCCAGCCAATTGCAGAAGTCTGACAATTTATGTGTTTTACCCTTTACCCACTTTATTGTTTGGGACACAAAATGACGTCCAAGAGGCTCTATAGCGTAACAATCGGTTGGACAACTTGTGTTGTTTTAACCTTTGATCGCAATTATTTGGTTTTTAATTATTGCACCATGCGTATTGATGATATTGTGGCACGAGGTAGCAAGATGAGCAAAAAACATGAGCAAATGTTTCGAACTAGAACAAAAAAGTATCATTCTTCCCCCCCCCCTACCCACTTTATTGTTTGGGACACAAAATGACGTCCAAGAGGCTCTATTTCGCTAAACAATCTGTTGGACAACTTGTGTTGTTTTAACCTTTGATCGCAATTATTCGGTTTTTAATTATTGCACGATGCGTATTGATGATATTTTGCTGGCAAGATGTAGCAAGATGCACTGCAAAACATGAGCAAATGTTTCGAACTAGAACAAAAAAGTATCATTCTATTCGATCTATTTGAATTTGTTGATTTACGGCGACCCCAGAAAATATTTAGGTGACCAGACTTTGTGTCGCGACCTATAGGTTAGAGACCACGGCCATACGCCACGTCAGCATTTCCGTATTTTATAAAGTTATTTTTAGCTGTAAGCTTTCCCGAGAAATCGCAAATAGTTAAAGGTTGCTCCATACCTGTTCTACAGGAAACAAGGGTGGTTGCGTTGTCCCCCCCCCCCATTTCCGTATTTTATAAAGTTATTTGTAGCTGTGAGCTTTCCCGAGAAATCGCAAATAATTAAAGGTTTGCTCCATACCTGTTCTACAGGAAACAAGCGTGGTTGCGGGGAGTATGTATAAGCAATGTATACACTGTAGGTATGTAGCTAAAAAATTAAACACAAACAAGTAAAAACACTAATAAGATAAGCCTAACTATGCCCTGCTAATGCTTTCATTAGGGTTAGTGTGGGTATAACTGGCGCCAACGTATAGTGGCTGGAGGATTTTCATTAATTGAAAACAACCCGTTTGTGTTGATGTTCTTAAACCAAGATACGTTTCGATTCATTTTCAACCAGCGGCTGTCAGACTTTTTGCCATTGCGACCTTTCTTTAAACCAGGGTGCACAACCTTTTGGCTGTGAAGGCTGTAACGCCTATTCATATTGTACAAACGGCCACCAAAAGTGTTCTTATTGTGTTTGTGAATTACTGATTTGAAAAAATAGGTTTATCTAATAGCCCTTGAAAAGTACAGAATAATTTCAATCTTGATGCACTAATTGAGCTAAACGGTCTGACGATCATTTGTAACTGTTTGCCATCTGTATTGTGACGCTTGCGGTGCTGTTTTTTGCATTGTTAGCTTGCAAAAGGCTTGCAAAATGTCTGACGCATATACTTACTACTCTATAGTACTACTTTTTGCAGCCCTATAAAATCTATTTCGACCAGTCCCCCCCCCCGGCTGGAGGATTTTCATTAATTGGAAACAACTCGTTTGTGTTGATGTTCTTAAACCAAGATACGTTTCGATTCATTTTAAACCAGCGGCTGTCAGACTTTTTGCCATTGCGACCATTTCTTTAAACCAAGGTGCACAACCTTTTGGCTGTGAAGTCTGTATCGCCTATACATATTATACAAACGGCCGCCAAGAGTCTTCTTATTTTGTTTGTGAATTACTGATTTGAAACAATATGTTTATCTAATGGCCCTTGAAGAGTCCAGAATAATTTCTATCTTGATGTACAAATTGAGCTAAACGGTCTGACGACCATTCGTAACTGTTTGCCATCTGCATTGTGACACTTGCGGTGCTGTTTTTTACAAAAGCTTGCAAAATGTCTGACGCATATACTACTCTTTAGTACTACTGTTTTCAGCCCCATAAAATCTATTTCGACCAGTTTTAAAATCAAAACGTTTATCAAACTAGTTTTTTTTTACGTCAGGTCCGCCAGTACATATATATACTGCAGGTTGTGCACCCCTGCTTTAAACCAACAAACTAGTCATGGTCTCTAAAAAGCTTGCTAATACTTCGTTGTTGAATTATTTGTCATACTGATTGTCAGGACAAGTATTTACAGGCCACTAACGATACAAACCTAGTGCGTTATTGACGCTGTGTTGCAAGTAACAATTTCACATCAGTGAGGTTTTGTTCGCGATGTTTTCAAAACGAAATATCAGGTTTCCATGCCTAGAGCAAAGCGGTAAATTTGTCAATATCATGAATATTAGGAAACGCGTTGGGATATATATAGATGTCCGCGAACATGAACCACTGTTTTCAAACCTAATTGTAGTCGGAAAGCAGTAGACTTTAAGGGGGCAGCAACGATATTAACTACACGTTCGTGTACACGCCAACCGGGAAACGCTTTTAATGCATTGAGTCGCCAATACGAGGAACCGAAGCTGTCATGGTATTGAAACCGGAAACAGCGTCATGCCTCGCCACAATTAAGCAAAGGTGAAGGAAACCCCCCCCCCACTGATTGTCAGGACAAGTATTTACAGGCCACTAACGATACAAACCTAATGCGTCATTGACGCTGTGTTGCAAGTAACAATATCACATCACAGTGCGTTTTTGTTCACCACGTTTTCAAAACGAATTATCAGGTTTTTATGCCTAAAGCAAAGCGGTGAGTTTGTCAATGTCATTAGGAAGCGCGTTGGGATATATATATAGGTGTCCGCGAACATGAATCACTGTTTTTGAACCTAATTGTTGTCGGAAAGCAGTAGACTTTAAGGGGGTAGCAACGATATTAGCTGCACGTTTGTGTACACGCCAACCGGGAAACGCTTTCAATGCATTGAGTCGCCAATACGAGGAACCGAAGCTGTCATGGTATTGAAACCGGAAACAGCGCCATGCCTCGTCTCAATCATACAAAGGTGAAGGAACTTCAACCAAATGGAGAACCCATGACTCATCTAGCAATTGGAATTACCGTTGAGCTTGCTAAACGGACAACAAATTGTTTAGATCAGAGGTTTGCAACCTTTCGCAGCCAATGCTTCACCTGTTTCCTTCTAAAGCAGGGGTGGGCAACCTGCGGCCCGCGGGTCACATGCGGCCCTTGATTAAAGGTTGTGCGGCCCGCGAAGACACTTGGACTTCAAATGTTCTGGCAAACGAGTCCAATTATTATGTATTTTTGAGCAGATTAGTGCGCCTGCGCTATTTTTCCACGACTTGGCAATATGATGCGAAAATCAAATGCGAATTTTACTTGTAGTAAGGTATTTTTAATATGCAGCGAAGTAAAATCATTTTGTGTTTTATAAAGGTGCGGCCCGCGATCTAATTATCGCAATTGTATTTGACCCCACAGTGACAAAGGTTGCCCACCCCTGTTCTAAAGTCAAATAACAAAAAAAGAAATAGGAAACCGCTGTCTGAGCTCAAAGTGTACTAAAAGCCGTCGTGCTTAATCGGTCCCTAAATAAAAAGTATCATCTCAACTCATAGGCAAGTTGGGAACCACTGGTTATTATGGTTTCCCTTCGTGAATATTGTTTTTGTCGGTATTTTTTTTCTTTTTTCTGTCTAACGCTGGTTCGTTATGCGCGTTTGGTCAAGAAAGAGTGCTTCAAATTTACACAAATGTTATTCAACTGTGAACTGTGGGTTTGAAACCTGTGGTCTAAGCTACGGGACCCCCCCCCCCATTTCTGTGCATTCTAATACCTTTAAACACAACATAAGAACGAGGCGGGATTTTCGGATAATTTGCTGCATAAGATTTGCACAACTTACGGTATGACCCAAGCAAGAACATTTTGATTTAAACTGTTACCACGCTTTAATATGGAAGCCCCCCCCCCATGCATATGGATCGGTGTTGATCGGCCGCTTAGTTTAGAAGTTTAATGCAAAATTTCTGTGCATTCTAATACCTTTAAACACAACATAAGAACGAGGCGGAATTTTCGGACAATTTGCTGCATAAGGTTTTCAAAACGTACGGTATGACCCAAGCAAGAACATTTTGGTTTTAACTATAGCCACGCTTTAATATGGAAGTGTGTACTCCCCCCCCCCGTCAGAGGTTTGCAACCTTTCGCAGCCAATGCTTCACCTGTTTCCTTCCAAAGTCCAATAACAAAAAAAAAAGAAATAGGAAACTACACTGTTTGAGCTGAAAATACTGTCTCGTCGCACTCAATTGATCCCTTTGAAAAGCAATTGCCCCCTAAGGGCTGCATAAATAATCTCAACTCAACACATACCCATATTTGGGACCACCCTTTACATTAAATATTTACTGCTATGTATTTCCGTCCACTTAACCTGTTGAGTATTTTATGTGTGCTTATTTGTAGTAAAAATGCTGTTACTGGTCACGTCACGCTGTTCGAATTCAACGTTATGCATATGGATCGGTGTTGATCGGCCGCTTAGTTTAGAAGTTTAATGCAAAATTTCTGTGCATTCTAATACCTTTAAACACAACATAAGAACGAGGCGGAATTTTCGGACAATTTGCTGCATAAGGTTTTCAAAACGTACGGTATGACCCAAGCAAGAACATTTTGGTTTTAACTATAGCCACGCTTTAATATGGAAGTGTGTACTAAATCAGGGGACGGCAACCTTTTCTGCACTGCGCACATAAATGTAGACTACTGTATACTAAATTAACTTTGAGGCACATAATCACTGCACCAGTACTGAAATATATGTTTCTCAGGTGCCCCAACGTAATTGCCCACACTTAATAGTGAACTTGTTGCAATTAACAGAATAAACATTATCACAAACTATCGGACTATACCACAAAGATTTGTGATGTTGAACGTTTAATGTTTTCTGGTTGATACACAAATACGTGAGCAGCTAACATGTTTATTGGTTTGTGATGAAAACTTGGTTCTAATCGACTGAAACGTGTCACGGTATAATGCAGTGGTTCTCAACCTTTTCGACGAATTCCTCCCTTAGCAATTCAAAACATTTTCATTTCTCCATAATATACTATATAGTAGATGCTAAACAATGCAAACGATAATTTGAAATTGGGTATTTTATCAACTTCACAGGTCATTTTATCATAACTTAAGTGTCTATTTACCAACCACATGTAAAAACTGTACTAATCTCCCTAAACAAGTTTGGAAATTCTTCTCTTGGCGGAATTCCTATCCGATCGGGAACCGCTAGGATAATATTTCGTATGACCAAATCAACACTTCGATCAGTACAGCAGTAAGCTTCCCATCGATATATGGCAAGGGAAACTTTGACGATCCCCGACTTCCTGGGTTTTGTAATTGCTTGTACCATATTTTTTGGGGTAGAAGCCTACACATTTTTGTTATGCATTATGTTTGTAGCAGTTAACAGGCCAGATTTTGGTGGGGACAAATCAATGCTTTATGTTAGAATAGGAACAAGCTTTATTAACGTGCGATTCCTT
>QLIY01003796.1:0-10450 GCA_003260075.1 Phallusia mammillata | reverse complement strand
TTATCCCAACCTTAATAGCTCTAACCGTCAGCAATTTAACCCGATATTCAGCGTATTTCACGACGTCCCGCCATCTCCCGCGACGCCCCGCCCGACCCGCAATAATCATCGTTTTAGTGTCACCCACAAGGAGCATTGTTCGCGTTGTTCGTAAGCAGAAACACAAAAAAAATTTGTTAGGAGCAAAAAATTATTACTTCATCTTTTTCATGTTTGTGTACAGATGCTAAAAATACAATACTTCATTTAGGTAAAAACTAAAAATTGCCGGAATCAAAGCAATCATGAAACAAGTTGCCTGTACTGCTATGTCAGAATTTAACAAAATGACAAACAGTAACTGTTGCCACTACGTTTGAACAAAAACTAATTAGGACCCACAAAACAAAATGGGTTAAAAACCTAGGATGCAACTTTGGGGTTCGACGAAAGGCTGAAGAATATCGTAGGACTTCTGTCGTTATAAAAAGGTTAAGAACCACTGATTTAAACAAAACGCATACCACAAGTCAAAACTTGCATCCGCATCTTTTACGCCATATTGATCGACATGTTTAGTCGTTAAATCAAACATTGTAAAACCTTCAGCAAAATTAGTTTGTTACTGACGGCAATTTATTTCGTGTTTTGTGTCGACTTAAACTGTATATAAGATCATGCATTACACACAAAACAACTTTATCTATTCACGCGTTCTCTTTCGTCATGTTAAAACATCTAAATACATTGCCTCGTTAGCAACTGCCGTTAATTGTTGTGCAATCAGTAATTATTTTCAGGTACTGCTGGTTCAATTCAAACATAAAATTAACTAAATATTCAGTTTAGTCAGATCTTTAACATTTCCCTAATAATAACATTGCCCCCCCCCCCTTCAGGTACTGCTGGTTCAATTCAAACATAAAATTAACTAAATATTCATTTTAGTCAGATCTTTTACATTTCCCTAATAATAACATTGTATTGACAGCGGAATTTAAACCACAGTAATACCGGGTTGGCTCTGTGTTGAAGCACGAAGGAAAGGTTTTCGACGTCGTCAGGAAAAAGAGATGAATTATGAAAGTTCCGCTCATTAGGAAATAGAGAAGCAACAGATGAAGTGATTTCTCGATCATTCATTTCATGAATCTAGCAGCAAACTTTCAAAAGATTCTTGTCGCTGAATTTTTTTTCCCAGTTGTAGAGTTGAAGAGGAGTTGAAGAGTAGTTTTGGGAGGGATTTAAGAATTTTTCCAGCCAAGACATCTTACAGTTCATGTTCGCAGTAAGAAATTCGACCATCCAGAACTTCTTGAGTGACCAATCCTGGCTTGAGGGTGCAGAAACAAGGGTTTTAAGTTGATTAAAAACCCCAGAATCACAAATTCCAAAAACAAACTTGGAAACAACTTCCCATTTGTCGTCAGTTAGTTGTTTCAGTTGCTTCCGAAATTCCTTTACTGGCATGACCATCATCATGTGGAAAGCGGCAAAAAACTCCTGCCAAGTGAGGTGAGAAAAATATCTTACTTTGTGTCCGTCTAATATCGTCAGCTTGAGATTCACTTGCTTTGTTACTGATGTGTTGAGAAAGGCGTCGGCTGTAGCAGATTCGATTCCAGCTTCTTTAAAGTTCTTGCCCTTAAACACCAATTTGCCTTTAAGAAATGCATCCCAAGCCATTTTGCCCAGTTTATCTAATTCGCATTCCTCGCCCTTTAGATGATCTGTTGTAACGTATTGGCTACAAGTGAAAGCAAAGATTCGTGTGAGTGAAACAAACTGAATATCTCCATCGTAATTTACCAGGTAATTGAGTGTCAGTATGAAATTGACAGGAACATAACAGTACGCAAATATATTTGAATTTTGAGTCAGTTTTTGCTGTATCTCATTATATTTTTCGCCACATAGCTGACGACCGAGTTCATTTTGTGATGTTGGAGTTAAACCAAGTATCTGAACAATAAACGTCGGTCTGTATGACGGATTGAGCTTGTATAGTTGAGATGGTCGTGATGTGAAAATCTTTCTAGCACGTGGAAGCAAGTTTCCTCCCGCAAAATGCTTCAAGTAACATTCTGCAGTATTTTTTCCGTGTAATAGTGGTTTTGAAACCAAACTGGAAAATGACTTAAATGCTGCCTCATCTAAACCATCGAAAATGATCAAAACATCAGGGTCATTGCAAATGACAGCGAGTATCATTGTTGCCTCATCAGGGGTGCAGATCCAATCCGATAACATGGTGGAAATAAGAAACTGCAGGAGTGTTATTTCGCCCTTAAATTTAAGAAGCCTGATCGCAATGTAAAAGATAAACGATATCCTTCCACACAATTGTCCGTCTAACGCTTGCAGGGCCCACTTTTTAGTTGATGTGGTTTTTCCTATTCCAGCTTGTCCAACCACACCAACTACATTTCCATGTTTTTCTATGTAGTTTTGTTTTGCTTCTATTTTATGTGCTTTGAACTTCTTCTCTGCCTCTTGTTGTGCAATCTGTTTTGCACGAGGGAACATTTCGTCACCGCTAATGTGACTTTCTGGTGTTTTGTGAAGTTTTTCTTTGCGGTCATAATGTCCTTCTGCTAGAAACTCGTCGCAAATTTGTTGTGGTTTGTTAACCATGGCAACAGGGACGGGTTCTATAGCTTGTTCTAAAAACTCAGCTAGTGTCGATTCTTCACTGGCGATAACTTTCACTTCTCTCTTTAGTAGAGATTTCAGTTGTTTACCTAAACAAGATACATTCTGTGAAATACTAATATCATCACGCCAGTTTAAATTACGATACTTTATTCTGTATGAGATTTACTTACTTTGTATTTCAACTAATACCAAACAAAACCTGTCCTCACATTTTTCAATTTCAGTGACTTGTGTTGTTTGCTGATTTTCATTTGGTAAATCATGGGCTCCTGAAGATTGACTTGTCGCTGTCCTAGGTTGTGTTGCTGTAGGATCATGGGTTTCTGGTTCTGCATTCAGAGTTGAAGTCGACTGGTTGTGCCTTGTGTGTGGTTGATGTGATACAGACGGGGTTTCATCAACTGACTCCGGCGGGGTTTCTTTCTTCAAAGCAACTGGTGCCGGTGGTTTTGTTGAAGTGTGGGGTTGTTCATGTATATGCTGAATCGTTTGTTGTTGCTGTTGTATTGAGTAGAAATGTTGGTGGAATTCTACTGGTGCGTTGAACACTGATCCAGCTATGTGGGTAATTGTGTCACCAAACTGTGGTGCTTCTGCTTTATCCTGCAATACATTCAAACGTTTAACATCCTACACAAACTCTGTCGCTCTTATTACCTACAATATTTATAACTTTGTTCTCTTGGTCGACTGGGCATAATTGAGCTGGATTTGGTTGGGGTACAACATCTCTTGATTGTTCGGGTAGAGGGACAACTTCACCAGATTGTTGCGAACCTTGAGGCAGTCTTGTGTGAAGTTCACGGTCACACGATTCTTGTGTCAAGTTTAGACGGTCACGTGAAATTTGGGCAACAGTAGGATTGAAACTTTCTTTTCGAGGTTGATTTTCCATATTTTGTGACAAGCATAGAATCATTAAACTTGATAAAGCACCTATATTTTGTAAACAAGTTTTATTAAGGTACATTTAATAATAAATTAAATTTTTCTGACTGATATGAAAAATTCATTGGCGTTAGTTAATAAAAAAACAATTTTTCACTCCACCAACAGCTTAACGTAGCAAGTGTATAGAACGCCAAAGTGGCAAAAGAGTTGATGCCGAATGGGGGGGGGGTATTTCTGATAAACGTTATTTTTGCGATTCACGTTGTCGCCGCGCCTGTTTCGTAAACATTGCAACCGCCCGACGCTGATATCATTCGGCAAAGACGAAGCAAGTCCTCGTCAACAACGTCAATAGGTGCCACATGACACTCAAGTTGTCAATATACATGATAAAAACGCACAAGGTTTTTCACGGTAAATTCGAAGAATTGGCAAACTAATAAGTTTAAAATAGAAAAAGTAATATTTTCATCGTCTGGTAGTGCATGTCTAGTCGTGAACGCTGGAAGCACACGGTAAGCAACAAAACGGGGGGGGGGCTTCGTCCCAAAAATAACTAAAACTAAATTGTCAAGTGCCGTCGGAACAGATCAGAAAAACGATGTAATTTCCGTCCGAAAAAAATATTTCTGATAAACGTTATTTTTGCGATTCACGTTCCCACAGCGCCTGCTTCGTAAACATCGCAACTGCTCGACGCTGATATCATTCGGCAAAGACGAAGCAAGCCCTCGTAAACAACGTCAATAGGTGCCACATGTCAATAGGTGCCACATGACACATTCCCTTCTTTACTGCTAAAAGTTCATAGACATACTAAGCCGCAGCCCACTTTCCCAAACTGGCGATATTAGGGTTTGTGGTAAATAAGGACAAAAAAGCAGCAATCTGTTTTTTTGACAATGAAATAACACTTTTCACAACACGCATGTAAAAAAGATTCCATTCATACACTTTTTTATGTGGCACACAACACATGGTTTTGTCTGAATATTTTTTTTACGAACATGTTATGTTGTATATGACAGAATATAGTTTGCAACAGAAAGATTTGTAACAGCGGTTACAATGCCACCAGCACAGGAGTTATCGTAAATAACAAGGGGGGGGGGGGGGGGGGGGGGGGGGGGGGGGGGGGGGGGGGGGGGGGGGGGGGGGGGGGGGGGGGGGGGGGGGGGGGGGGGGGGGGGGGGGGGTTAGATTTCAGCTTCTACTAAAAAGGATTTTGGTACCGGTATACGACGATACCGCGACCGTTTTCCAAATATCGCCAACGCTCGGCGCCTAACAATGGGGGGGGGGTACTCACCTACTAATTTTAATAGAAATGTTATTTTGTTAAATATCTAAAAATGAGCTTGTTTCAAACGTAAATAAAACCAGAGTATAATCTTAACAGGTTGTCAATATACATGATAAAAACGTGCAAGGTTTTTCCTAACAATGCAAACAGAATGCAATTTCCTAACAATGCAAACACCAAACAATGCAAACAGAACAACGGTGCTTTTAAACACAAGCGAGGTAAGCCATCGTAAAACAACGTCGACTGATTGTTGCAAGCCGTGTTGAAACAATTTTAGTTTTGCAACACAAAGGAACCATTTTGGCAATAAAGAAAAGTTCGCAACAGTTTGGGGCTTAGCTCCATAGTTACACAACCTCCGCAAATACAGTAAAAAGTTTTTGTTCGCGTTATATGACCGCATGCTTGACGTTTTCTGGCTCATGGTTACGACGACACGATCCGTTTACCAAATAGCTAGACTGCTCGCGCCCGACGACGCGAATTTACAAAGCTCTAAACTACTTTTGCAATGACGCAATAAAACATCTTATACTTCCACTTATACTGCCGTTTTGCTCGTCACGCTGGCAATGCTAGAGCCCCACAATAAAAACCAGCCGGAACCTTTTGTTTTTACTACCTACAAGTTTCATTTGAACCAGCACTTCTAAGGTTCCTGAACCCTGGTTTACGATGCCGTCGCAACAGTTTCCTAAATACCACATTGGTCTTTAATTAAAATGATAAGTTGACGAAAGTACAGGAATTTTGCACCAACAAGGCAAGCTATATTAAGACAACAGCTATGTTCTGACGGTTAAAATGTTAACTTAACTTTGCCCATGCTTTACGTATCACGACTAAAAAGTAAAAAAGAATGTCAACTGAGAATAATTTGTTGCGTAAACCAATCGGTTTGAAACTAAAACACAAATAATAATCGCAAGAGAGTAAATGTCTGGTATTTTATGCTGTTAGCTCACTCAAAGCAACAAAAGCTGTTTGTCAGACATTTATTGAGCACTTTTTTTGATTTTAGCTTGCGTTAAAAAGCCTCCCGACCCTGGCCAAATATCGCCACCGCTCGTTGCCAATAACGCAAATAGTTACAAAGGAACGGAGTTTTTGAACACAAGCGAGAAACCCCATCGTATAAAAACGTCAACTGATTGTTGGGTGCTATTCCTCAGCAAAGAGAGCAATTTTTAATAAGTTCGCCACGAGGCAAACCCTAGTCTTACATAATCACTGAAACTTTTGGTTCGCTTTTTATGTCTGCGGTTTAAAGTTTTCTGGCTCCTGCTTTGCAATAACACGAACAGTTTGGGGGGGGGGAAACCTCATTGCACAACTAAGCAAATGTACAAAGTGGTTCGTTTTACTTACAAATAAGGAAATTTTAGAGTCAAGCCGAAAATGTTGTTTTGTTGCCCGAATGTTTCTATTAGCCTCCCTGCGGAAATTTTCTGATCCTTAGTTACAGTTTAATTTATCTTCGCACAAGCAGACAAGTCAAACCATTTAAAACAACGCCGTTTCATTTTTTGTTAAAAGTTTACTGAAACACTTCGTTCACATTCCCAACCTAGCAATGCATGTTTGTGACAAATGATCTTCTTAGTTATTTTGTCTCTTGACAAATTACAATGGTGGCAAAACAGATATCAAATTTTCAAATAAAGCCTAAAACGGCAACATTATGACTTACTTGAGCTTCAAAAGAGCACCTTATTTTGAAAAACCTTAACAAAAAAAAACGTAACAGGCAAATAGCATTTCAACTGCAAACCTAAAATGCCTGAAAATTCATTTATCTTTCTAAGAAAAGAATTTTATAAAAACAGCGCATAAGATACACTCAACAGCTAATCCACTGGTTTAAAGGCGTAACACAGTAGCATAGAAAGTAAAAAACAATCAAAAGTCCAACCATGTGTAACTGGCTAAAAGACAAATATCTGGTCCAAACCTAATTTTCATGACAATGTAATCTGTAAAATATAATCATTGTCTTTGATTGCACTGTCTTGATGCTGTGTGCTAATATTAGTTTGACCACATGATTTTGTGCCAATCACAACTAATTATACGTCATCACACTATGACGTACTTTACGCAATTAAGTTCAATTGATAAGCTGAACACTGCATGAG
The DNA here is from genome assembly GCA_003260075.1 of Phallusia mammillata. Classification (NCBI taxonomy): domain Eukaryota; kingdom Metazoa; phylum Chordata; class Ascidiacea; order Phlebobranchia; family Ascidiidae; genus Phallusia; species Phallusia mammillata. Next base: position 3,484 of record QLIY01003796.1, on the reverse strand, counting down.
CGTTGAACCTACATTGATCAAAATAAACTGATCACTAACCTACAATATGGCGTTGAACGAACAGTAACGATTCTAAATTGTGTTCTACCGACACCAAGCGACAGACTTCTAACAAGCTGCAGCATGCGATTGGTCGTTAGGACAAGACCAGCAAACAAGATTGAATAAAAAATAAGGTGAACCAATTGTTAAACTGAACGCTGAATGATCGTTGACACCACATTAATCAAAATAAACTACCCTTTAGTCCCTTAAAGCAGTAACATTCAGGGGGTCGAACCGCTTGCCATATGGGTTCAGGTTCACTTGTTTTTGTTTTTGAGGGTTCGGGTTCGGTTCAAGTTGTTAAAAGTGTATATCCGGTTTGGGCAAATTATCGGGCCCGGATTTTATTAGCGGATTAATTTAATTAACGGATATTAAACCGATTTAAATTTTTATTCATTTTAATTTAATTGTACCTATCATCTATCTGGCCTTGACAAACTTCAAACAAATTTTGCTGGTGCACTGTTATTTTTGATACGCCCTATAAGTGTTATCTCGTGTATTCTTTAGTGTGCCGTTTTCAAAAACAATCACTAAATATAAAATAGACTGCATTTTTAATGGTTTGGTTGCGGTTCGGGTCCAACGCCAAACAAAATATGGGGTTCAACTCCGGTTGGGGGGGGGGATTTTCAGAAAATCGTAATTAGCGGTTCGGGTTCGGTTCGGATTAAAATTAACCGCTTAAACCCGTTCGCTAATCAAGCTAGCTTTTAGACGAAACATTTGCAAATTTTCCCTAATACCCAAACATAATAATGGCCAATATATAGCATCATAATATACCTATAGTTAAAGAATGGGATAAAAACATCTGGACAGCAGCGGGATTGGATTCACCACAGAAAAGCAAAATTAGTTTGTTTTTTGATAGGGTGTGGGCCTACATTATTCACAAAATAGGGCATGTTCCTAAAATAAAATAAAAAACACAGCTCCTTGCCAGAAAATTTTCATTAACAGCAATCATTGATGTAAATTAACTGGTAAATCTGTTATTTTTCTATCCACACAAATTAGTTGGATTAGCTAAACAAGTAAAAATAACTGATTGTACTTCTTGTGCAAAAATCCACAAAAGAAACATTAACCGTGTCATCTATCACAAATCCACTTTATCATTAAACTTCTGGCAAAGTTTGCTGGCGCACCATTGTTTGAAAAAAATCTGTTATAAAAACTAAAAAAGTAAATAAAATATAACATTTATGCCATATAAGTGCATAATATTTGAGGTATTTCAAACAGGGAGTAAACATAATTTTAAATTAAATTCCATGTGTTTATCCAATTACCTTTCTATTCAAGATAATTTTTCCATCTGTCTAGTACAAAGGGACAGAAAAACTGTACACTGCACAGAAATGGATCAATACATTCAATTACCTTATGAACAAAATTTCATGTGAACAAACAAACAAATTGAACAAATAGATCATTGCTGTCACTGAACAGTTGATATATTATGTTGTTCACTTTCATGATATGGTGCAATATAAACAGGAGACCGCTTTGTATGTTTGTTGTGCAGAACAAACTGCAAAATTCAGTAAAACCCTGTTAGTAACAGTACTTATCCTCAAATTGTAACATCTAAGCCAGAGACACAACACATTTCTAACCAACTGTATAATGAGGTTTCAATAATAACAGCCCGCAGTATGCGTGTAATGAGCCTAAGAAAATTATTTTTTTATTGTACAAACAGCACTTACCCAGTTGACTGATGCAGCATCGCTAAACAAGGTTCTTGTAATGATTAAAGGCTTACTGGACAATGGAGTGCGTGAAGATGCTTTCCTCTTCTGAGAAGTCGACGGGTAAATGATGTCTCAGTCTCACATTGTGAACATGTAGAAGCCACCACACTCGATGAACATGTAGAAGCCACCATTGTCAACTTCGACGTTCCAACTCCATATAGATACGCTGGGGACTTCAACTGCCAGCACACATAGGGGGTACAACTCAAGCAACACAGACCGAGAGCAAATTCAACCGGACCAACAACACCGGTCCTACTTTACGACCCAAAGGATTACTGCAGTTTCCACTCTCCATTTTGGACTACCGGGACCACTCGGATAACTGGCTTCCATCTTTTAACGACACCAAGTTAAATCAGGTGTACCAGGACTTCCGTGTTCTTTTTTATGGTAGCGCCTAAACAGCATCTCACGAAGCTATAGAAAGATCTGTGTTAGGACAGCAAGTGCGACCCCTCTTTCTAGCGCCTTTCTTACCATTACGGCTTTATTCGCGATTCAACACCACTTGTGGACAAGGAAGTGTCAGCCTTATGAAAGGCGGTGGACCAGACGCAAACCTGTCGGGGGACTACACCATGGCAGAATTGTCCATGGCCCTTCAACATTTGAAGCCTGGTAAAGCATCCGGCACAGATTACCTTTGCCCAGAGTTTTCGCTTTGTGCCCGTACCGCGCGTCCTGTATATATAATTTTCTAAATATCTGCCTGCGTCAGCGTAAGATTCCAAAAATCTGGAGATCCAAACAAACCTCTGAACGAATCAAAGAGCTATCGCCAAATCTCTTTTATTTAGATGTTTGAGGGCTTGATCCACGCCCGCGGGGGGGGGGCATGTCTCACCCTGTTTCAGTTATCGTGCTTTCCCAACGTTTTAAAACACCGATGGGAAAGCCCCTATCCTTATTATCTTCACAACGACTAAACAAATCAGTTTGAGTAAGCAGTATTATTAAACGAAATTTTTATTTTTAAAATTTTGTATTTGAGTTCATACTAAATGTTCAACGTCTATGTTGACAACCTGTACCACGTTTCTAAAAAAACTTAAAAATGTCAGCTCAACAGGGAGAGATGACAACAGCCTACTCGTTGCCTCTCTTGTTAAGGCAATAAATTCTCTGTGCAAAGACGTTATCTGATGCCGAACAGATGCTGTCATAATGATACCCCTTCCAATTCCAAGAGGAACCGTTCACAAAACAGACAGACGCAGGACAACCACTGCGGAGAACCCCTGTCGTAATACATTCCTATGAACATCTTCTCAAATGTAATCACATACCTGCTGTTTATACAAAGGCACTTCAGTTCAGTTTAGTAAGATCTATATTCTTGGGGGACATTCTTCTCTGTGCACCAAGCTGTTTCACTGGAAATTTTTATCTCACTAGTAAGGTGTAAACAAAGCTAGATTAGCTCGAGCTTTCTCAATTTTGGATTGTAGTTGAAATAAAGTCATTGTTGTATCAAAAACAGTATGTTTAACCCTTAGCAAACGTCTTCTCACAATTTCAATAATTATCTGTGTTGCAGTTTGATTACATGCTTTATAGTCAATGTAACTCGCCATCGAAATAAAGCATATTACGCTTTTCTTGCAGTACAGAACTTACATCCAACTAAAATTTGCAACGTCTTGCAGACTACAATGTACAGAACCACCTCT
>QLIY01003795.1:0-10456 GCA_003260075.1 Phallusia mammillata | reverse complement strand
AAACACCCTACTTACCGTGAATATAACAACCTGTCTGTTGATGCTTGCTCATTCCGTTACTACAGCAGTTTTTCATTCATTGTTTTCTGTTTAATCATTGGCGTGCAAAAAAAACAAATCCGCGTGCAGTAACGAAAAAATGGCGTGCAAAATTTTTTTTGAAAAAACAACTCGCGCGTGCAGCTGCCATACTCTGCAGATTGGGGCACAGTCACGCATTTTCAGTAAAGGGACGGATGTGGTATTTTTTGCATTAGTTCGTTTTTGTTCGGCCAATAGGTTTATCTTACATAAACACAAAGTACTTTTTTTCACAAAATAACATAAACATAGTAGAAGGGATAATATTTTTACTGGGACCATTTCCTTTGCTTACATCGGATACCGCTTGTGTGAAATACGTCGAAAGTGCGCCACATTAATTACACAAGCACCAGTCCAGCTGTTGGAGAAGCTATCATCTTAATAATTGTTCAACAACATGACTTGCCAAATGACCGTTCGGTTGAGACAGATTTTTTGATATGGTGGTTGTTGTTTACCTTCATCGTTTTTTAACCGGTTGTAATCAAGCCATGTTGCACAACACAGATGCGCTGCCTTTAATACTATTTGATTCTCTCTCAAGCGAGATTTTAACCTTTTAGGCGCATTTCTCCTTACCGGGTACAGCTAACGCGTTTTATAATCCTGTCAAGTCCGTTTTACTGTTAATAACACAACATATAACTATGGCTTGCCATATAACTATGATGTCTTATACTTTATTTGTTGCATACGTAAACAAAATACAATACAGCCCACAAAGTAGCGGCAAAGTTTCGGATTTTTTATTGATATGTTGCATAGTAACGAAGTGTAGTTGTTGTAGCAGACAACTTATAACCACAAAAATACCAACATGCAAACACAATGATATGGTCTATAATCCGTAGAACGAATAATTAAGGTTAGAGTATATAAGTCACCGATTGTCAACAGCTTTTGTGTTTGCAGCAGCCAGCACACAGCAAACACTAACGGCAAAATCACTCATATTGATACAAACACTTGCGCCACGTGAACAGCCGCGTTTCAATCGTTGTAAGACGATACTTACCCCCCCCCCTACGTGAGTTACCCGCCACGCCTCAGTGGCGTTCTACCCCAACCAACCAGCTTTATTGTAGCAAAGTGACGTGGCGAGACTCGACTGAAAGCTTATTTATGCGCCACATCTTTATTTAGCTGCTTTATTTTTGCACTAATTAATTCAGCCGGTAAACTTTGGTTTTCGACTTACACGTTAATAACTCTACGATATCGGAAACGCTGCTTCATATGCTTGCGATACATTACGTGGCAGAACCTGATAATGGAACGTGACTTACTCCAAAATATGCTTGGAATTTTATGACATGTTATTTTAGGTCGCATTTTATACATGTTAGTTGCGGTGTCTGATTGCGAAACAGTTCGCTCCATAGAGTTGCGACTGTTCTAAGCGAACATGGCAACTTCGGCATTTTGCCAACAAGCATGAAAAACAACTGGATTTTATTTTATCATTTACCAAAATTTAGGTGAGTCGCAACTACAAACACAAAGCTTCAAAACCAACCAAAACCGGTCTTTGAACAATCAGTTTGAACTGTTGAGAGAGGAATTGCAAATTAGATGATCAATGCGATTCGATGAATGAAAATTTGTCGGTTATTATTCTTTTGTGAAATGATCTGTTCCTAATTGCTGTCGAGCTTTTGCAAAAAATGACAAATAATGGAAAATTTTAACACTTGAACAAAATAGTTATGAACAACCTTGCCGACTGCTCACGTGACAACGCATAGGTACAACAATTGTTTGTTCTCATAATATTTGTCTGATGGTATCGGCAAGGTTCGTGGATTGATAGCGGTGTTTAACAATTGTTGCTTGCTACTGGGATATTCCATTTAACATCCGTCACTTGTATTCAATTTTGATACGCCTCATGCTGCCTTATTCTTTTGATACGCCCAACCGTGTGCCTCTAACATAACGTTTATTTCCCCCTGTCTCACATACTCATTTACCCATGTTTAATTTTTGTTATCCACCATGGCTAATCGGAAGGTAAATGACTAAACTTCATGTTATGTGCTGATATTTTATTTGTGTGCTGATATTTTACAATATAAATCTTGTGATACAAACACCTAGTATAACATGACATGTTTGTTTTTAAATTTATTGCATTGATCAGAATATTGTGTGAATAGAAAACGTGGAAACTGTGTAATTTGCCGCATCAAATCGCCCGTGCAACACTGTAGGGTCATTTGTTACATATAATTATTGCTACTTTGTGTTACTTAAGTACTCTTTAGGCGAAGCGTCGTTGTCAAATTAAAGTGCAGTTTATTTTGCATACGTTGTTTTAACCTTTCACAGGGGCAAATTTTATTGTTTTTTCGTTGCGTCACGTGGTTTCCTTTGCGTATTCTCGGTGTTGTAATGTCGTTACTGCTCTTTCGAGTCAAAATATGGCAAAGAAGGAAATATTTGGTGCATCGGAAGTTCGGGTGATGACTATGAATGTATGTAATGCATTGCAGTAAAATATATGTATCAAACTTTTATCTGTGTAAAATTACTGATAAAATGCAAACAGTGGGATACTCTTAACGAAATATGTGTTTTTTTAGAGAGAAGCGTGCAGCGTGAAAACAACAGTGCGGATAAAGCAAGCAACAAGACAAAAATGCACAATTTTCACTAAAATGTGTTGCTTGCAAAAACTAACAATTAGGGCGGGTCGTTTTTGCACAAATCCACATTAATTGGCTATGCAAGTAGCTAAATCAGGGGTTCCCAACCAGGGGTACTCGTACCCCTTGGGGGTACGAGATTGAACACCAAGGGGTACGAAGATCGTAGGGCCACACGGCAGCTTTTTAAACAGATTTCACAGTACAGTTTTATTTTGGTATTGTAAGTGATATTGTGCGATTACGGTCTTTGCTTTAAAATAACGATTATCTACAAATAATTGTTTGTTATTTAGTAAGAAGCCTCATTGTTTCATAACAATGCTTTTTACTTGCTGCCAGCAATAAACAACAAAGTTAGGAAGAAACTGCACAGATAAAAGACGCATTCAATGTAGTCTTGCTGTAAGTCTTCTACTAACGGTTAATTTATTTTTGCGATTTTGTGTGAAATACCGGTTTAACCTTTAATTGAGCTCTATTGCGAAAGCAATTCAATTTACCCATATATATCTGAAAAATTTCATCACATTTTTTGGGGGTACGAAAAATGCTCTGACGTGACAAAGGGGTACGAGCAACGAAAAAGGTTGGGAACCCCTGAGCTAAATCAACCTATTACCATCACTTACCACATATCTGAAATCAACATATTGCTTATAACCTTCCAATTATGTTTACAGTGGAACCCAAGTTAGTTGTAATTTTAATGGAATTTAAGGCATCTTTGTTGCAACCTTTGGATTAAATAAATACCATGGTAACAACCTTTGGATTTAATAAATACCAAGGTAAAATACTGTTCTGTGAAACCGAGTCTATTTTTTGTGGTTGACAAAGTTTTATTAAAATAAAAAATGATGCAAATAGTATTAGAGTAACTTTCATCAGATTGGCCCAAGTCAGTTGACATTTCCGAACTTTCCTAAAAATTGTTTTGGACAAGTTCACAAAAATTCTGCCCCATCCGTCTCCCCGAAAAGCACATTAAAGTTTTGATGGCATAAATTCATAGATTACATAATACAAGTTGTGAATGCACAGAAAAAGCACCTTTCCAGTTAGTTATTATGTTTACCGTGCCTTGCGGCTGAAGTTTGCTCCGTGTTAAGAGCGTGAAGTTCGTTGCTCGGCCGTCGCACCTGATAACGTCACTTTTTACGCTACGTCTCTAAGCAACTAAAACAAAAATTGGACTCGTGGACAAATTTGTATAATCAGCGTTGCGTAAACATGTTACGTTTGAATAATTATCTTGTTGCAAAATAACAGTCCTGTATGCGTGGATTTTTTCCTTTCACTTATTCAATAACATATATGGAAGTAAATTAAAACAATGTAAAAAGATTGTACAATCCTTCTCAGTTGTTGTTCGCGGAATAGCGTAATTTTCTTCAATATGTTATTGTTCGACGGGAAAGACCACGAATCGTTGATTTGTCAGTGTTGCTTTTGTTTACAAAGAATCAGTTTACAATTGACGATGCCCAATTAAACGGCGTCATGTTTTCTTACAAACTTTAAACTTGAATTCGTTGTAATTGCATTGAATAACTTTGAACATTTCATTCAAACATGATGCAATGCTGCCGAAAAATGAAAATAATTTGAGCTGTTTTGTTTGAAACTAGTTAATGATAATTAAGCCGCAAGTGCCTGCTACCAGTTTGCAGGTGAAAAGTAAACATTTGTTTAATTTGAGCTGATAACATCCAGTTTACTTCGTAACAGGAACGGAACAGTTTGTCAAGCAGGATTTTGTACAAAAAACTTCAATCGAATTACAATGGTTTCGATAAACGAAGTAAGTAAAACTAAAAGTACAAGTTTAATTGCATTAGCAGAAATTTTTGTTACGAACATTGCAACGTTTTCTTGAAATTTTTTGCTAAATTTCAGTTCAAATATTCGCAATCTTAATAACACGTAAATGCCTTTGTTTCTGAAACAGTTTCGAGAACCCCCCCCCCGGACTGTGGTGACATCACATGTAACCTTGATGACTTTGTGGCCGGTTCGGGAGGTTTCGGGGATGTTTTATTTGGATACCATAATGGGTTAAAGCAAGAAGTTGCCATCAAAATATTTGAGGTATCTGGTGGAACGCAGGACAAGGCGCGTCTTGAAAAAACGTAAGTTTCGTCACATACCGCAATGCAAATCTATTTATAATAACTTGGAAGGGATGTACTTCTAAGTTTGGGTTGGTACTTCAGCCCTCGTAGAAGTAACTTTGCGTTAATGACGACACAACAATACTTAGAGAAAGGTTGCATCGGCTGACAGTTTATTAGATATTTATTTATCTGCTGGTATATATTATGGCCTACAAATATAGTTATCTCCTAAAAGCCTTAATCCAGCGGCGTTAATCCCGTGGACCACACGTAAACGGTAATCTACTGCGCAATCTCAGACAAATCAAACAGCAAAGAACCGCAGCCACCGCGGCTACAAATTATGGCCGGCCTGCTCAAATTCTGGGGTGTGTTAAGAGAGGCGACAGACAAACCTATTAATATTAGGGGTCCCCAGTCATATTGGACATACCACCCCAGCTTTCCTGGTCAATATACACAATATAGGAACATGCAGCAGAATAAAAAAGCTTATTTCCTTAGAATCAAAGAAGAGATGGAGCACTTGCAGAAAGCAGACCATGAAAATGTCGTTCGGGTTTTTGGCTATGTCAAATGGACTTTCGCAATAGGAATTGTGATGGAATATTACAAAGGCGGGAATCTCAAAGAGCTACTACAAGATACATCAAAAGAACTGGGCCTTGCTTTGCGCGTTCGAATTTTATACGAAATAGCATCAGCAATGGCTTTCTGTCACAATTTACCCGACAAACGTTTAATTCATCAGGACCTAAAACCTGAAAATGTTATGTTTACTGAAGAGCTTCATTGCAAAATTATCGATTTCGGGGCCTCCGAACTGGCAACTTATAGTATTTCGGCAACTGTGAATCTTTTGGCAAGAAGCAAGAAGGAAAGGCCACAATACACTCCCTACTACACTGCTCCTGAAAAACTCAAAGACCCAACCATGAAACCAAGAAAGCAGCATGACGTGTACGCTTTCGGTGTGTTAACTTACTGGCTTCTTGCTCGTAAATCTCCCTATCCAAATCTGACCGGCGAACAGCTAAAAAAACTTTTGCAGCTAATCGAGTACGGAAAAAGGCCAGACTGTCAAGAAATACAGGATTGGATCCAATCTTTGGTCGGTGAAGACAGAGAAATCGCAGAGCAACTCCAACTACTGATGAAGCGATGCTGGGATCAAGATCCAACAAAACGTCCCACCATGAGTGAGATAAAAGAAGAATTAAAAATACATTTAAACAAGCAAAACACGACCAAGATACTTTCAGAAGTTGTGAAAACTTTGACTCAAATGGGTTTGGACAAGCAACCGCAAGCCCGAGAAAGTCGATGCGTCCCACTTCATTACTTTTCAACCCGGTCCAGAAGTTTTCACGGTAATTTAACAAAAGAACAGATAATGTACTTTGATTCGTAGGAACTCCTGGTTTTCCTAAACCAGTTTTCCGATTGTTTTGTTGCGGTCTGCTTTTCATAAAACTCTTACTTTTCCAACAGATACAGATGCTGAGACGGTAGTTAAAGATGTCCTGAAACACTGCTAATGTTACTCAATTATTACTTATTATTTTCAGTGCCCCCCACACCAGGTGGCACCGAACGACGGTCAACCGAACCAGCAGAGGGCGCACAAGAAAATCTGTCATCTCAACAAGGGGAAATCCCCACCTCTAACAGACAGCAACAACCAGGTATGAGATACATTGACACATTGATACTTATAGTTGAAATAATAAGCAAACATATGCATTGCGAGTGTTTAGTCATAAATGTTTGCTTTCACTAACTGGTCGAAATCAAACATTTTTACGCTTAGTTACATAAGGTAAACGATTTCGAAACATACACTAACTTGTCAGTATAAGTTAACATTTTCGCTGTTTTTTATGCAGCCAACGCTTTACTGTACTTGCAGCGGTATAATATCTGGAGTCTAACGCACATTAGTTTGATGGAAAGTCAATCGGTAACATGGCACTTTGTTAACAAATAATCTTTGTGCATTAGTAAAATAAAAGCAAAACAGTGTGAATGTGTGTAGTAGTAAACCATAATTATTTTAGTGCAGTCCACATCAGGTGGCACCGGGAAACTAGCAACCGAACCAACAGAGGGCGCACAAGACCCCCCCCCCCCTACTGTACTTGCAGCGGTATAATATCTGGAGTCTAACGCACATTAGTTGGATGGAAAGTCAATATTCGTTTAGCGTCAACTGGCACTTGAAAGTCAATCGGTGACATGGCACTTTGTTAACAAATAATTTTTGTGCATTAGTAAAATAAAAGCAAAACAGTGTAAATGTGTGTAGTAGTAAACCATAAATATTTTAGTGCCCTCCACATCAGGTGACACCGAGAAACGAGCAACCGAACCAACAGAAGGCGCACAAGAGAATGTACAGTCTTTTACCCAAAAAGAGGAAACTTCCGCCAGCAGCAGACCAGAGCATCTGGGTATAAAATGCATTGACTGGTTGAAACTTCAATCAATCGTTTACCAATGTTGAAAATTACATTGCTAAAAATATTCCCTTTTATCGTAAAAACAATTAAATATATATGTATATCCCCCCCCCCGGGGAAATCCCCACCTCTAACAGACAGCAACAACCAGGTATGAGATACGTTGACACATTGAAACTTATAGTTGAAATTATAAGCAAACAGATGCATGGCGATTGTTTGGTCATAAATGTTTGCTTTCACTAACTGGTCGAAATGAAAACATTTTTACGCTTAGTTACATAAGGTAAACGATTTCGAAACATACAATAACTTGCCAGTAGAAGTTAAAATTTTCGTTGTTTTTCATGCAGCCAACGCTTTACTGTACTTGCAGCGGTATAATATCTGGAGTCTAACGCACATTAGTTGGATGGAAAGTCAATATTCGTTTAGCGTCAACTGGCACTTGAAAGTCAATCGGTGACATGGCACTTTGTTAACAAATAATTTTTGTGCATTAGTAAAATAAAAGCAAAACAGTGTAAATGTGTGTAGTAGTAAACCATAAATATTTTAGTGCCCTCCACATCAGGTGACACCGAGAAACGAGCAACCGAACCAACAGAAGGCGCACAAGAGAATGTACAGTCTTTTACCCAAAAAGAGGAAACTTCCGCCAGCAGCAGACCAGAGCATCTGGGTATAAAATGCATTGACTGGTTGAAACTTCAATCAATCGTTTACCAATGTAGAAAATTACATTGCTAAAAATATTCCCTTGTATCGTAAAAACAATTAAATATATATGTATAATTTTGTTTTGTTTAGATTCCATCAGCCACGGTGCCGAAGGACGTTCTTCCACAGTACGAAAATTAATCGCTCGTTTCAACACAACGTCACCACCACTACCCCCCCCCCTTTGTTTTGTTTAGATTCCATCAGCCACGGTGCCGAAGGACGTTCTTCAAGAGTACGAAAATTAATCGCTCGTTTCAACACAACATCAACACCACTACAACCTGCAGGTAAACCAGTCACAAGTTCACACGTTGCACAAAACGAGTGGAGATCGAATGTTGGAATTTAAGCGCACGACCTTGCAAATGCTCATGTTTTTTCACTTTTCCATGCTTAAACCTCTGCCAGTTTTGAAATAATAATACGAGGAATTGTATTGCATTTAACTATCCAGCGCAAAAATCGAAATTAAACTTCAACCGATAGGAACAGATATTATGTTATATTGCCACATTACTAAACTGCCTATCATTTTGTAATATACAAATTCAAGTAGTCAATAAGAATTAAGCTGCATGCGTCTTTTGTCGGTTAGTCGGTAAGTCAATATTTGTCTTGCGGCTACTGACACAATTACACTCGGTAACTGTACAGTTTGTAAGAAANGCTTAAACCTCTGCCAGTTTTGAAATAATAATACGAGGAATTGTATTGTATTTAACTATTCTGCCCAAAGATTGAAATTAAACTTCAACGGATAGGAACAGATGTTATGTTATATTGCCACATTACTAAACTGCCTATCATTTTGTAAATACAAATTCAAGTAGCAAGAATGAATAAGAATTAAGCTGCATGTGTCTTTTGCCGGTTTGTTGAAAGTCAATATTTGTCTTGCGGCTACTGACACAATTACACTCGGTAACTGTACAGTTTGTACGAAAATGATTTTGTGCCGTTGTCATTTTTCTTGGAAAACTAAACAAGATTGTAGGTTTAGTTAAATCCAATTGAGTGAAACCACATATTTTTAGTGCCCTACATCTCAAACAACACCAAGGAACGATCAACCGAACCAACAGAAGGCGCGCATGCGGCAGAACAAACTTCTACCCAACAAGGGAAAGAAAAAGGTATGAGATGCATTGAACCGTTCAAAATGTTTAGTTATGCCGATAACATTGCATTAAACCTTCAGCTATTGTTGACCAATGCAAGGGTGGGAAACTTTTTGTTCGTAAACAGCTTTTGCTCAATAATTATTTTCTCATAGGGACGGAATTGAAATTGTGTTTTAATCATGATATTTCTATTTAAGAGATAAAATGTTAATACTATAGACCAGGGGTCCGCAAATACTTTTTGGTGCGACCCTAAAAAAGTTGCTCTAAATTCTCGCGACGCATGCATTTTGTTACCATGTAAATTTGTGGAAAATACTAAGCAATTAGGTATCAATACCAAGACTGCTATTATGCTTTTGTCATTTGCTATTTTCTTGCACAAAATAAAGCGAAACTCAGCACATAAAACAGTAGGTAAACGAATGTATTTATTCAGCAAAATGTTAACAAAAAAGCATGACTGCTTGCAGAGGTACTGTAAGATTGAAGGTCTTACAACCCCCCCCCCTAAACCTTCAGCTATTGTTGACCAATGCAAGGGTGGGAAACTTTTTGTTCGTAAACAGCTTTTGCTCAATAATTATTTTCTCATAGGGACGGAATTGAAATTGTGTTTTAATCATGATATTTCTATTTAAGAGATAAAATGTTAATACTATAGACCAGGGGTCCGCAAATACTTTTTGGTGCGACCCTAAAAAAGTTGCTCTAAATTCTCGCGACGCATGCATTTTGTTACCATGTAAATTTGTGGAAAATACTAAGCAATTAGGTATCAATACCAAGACTGCTATTATGCTTTTGTCATCCCCCCCCCCAGATAAAATGTTAATACTATAGACCAGGGGTCCGCAAATACTTTTTGGCGCGACCCTAAAAAAGTTGCTCTGAATTCTCGCGACGCATGCATTTTGTTACCATGTAAGTTTGTGGAAAATACTAAGCAATTAGGTATCAATACTAAGACTGTTATTATGCTTTTGTCATTCAACTTTTTGCATTGTTACAAAGCCTGGATGTAACAGCAACGTAGTCATATGTAACAATGCAATAATAATTTGTTTGAAAAAGCTGAAAGTCCAAATTTGGGTCGCGACCCACTATTTGCGGACCCCTGCTAAAGACCGCACTTTTACAACCACCCCCCCCCCAGTTGATTGTTTTTGTAGTTTATTCGATTCTACTCAGAGCGAATCCACGAATATCAGTTCAATGCAGCACAACAGAGAATATTGACTGAACGTTGAAGTGAAGTAAAAGTAGAATAACGCTCGGCCTAACTTACTACGTATATATAGATCTAG
>QLIY01003794.1:0-10464 GCA_003260075.1 Phallusia mammillata | reverse complement strand
ATTTTTTGTTCTCTCTGTGTTTGGTGACTGGATGACTTTATTGCACTCATCTAAAAGTAAAAGTTAATAAAGAAAAAACTTATGCAACAAATTTAGAGGTGATTTGCATTTCATTTAAGTACCAAGGATTCATGCTTTACCCTACCATTGTATTATAGTTATATTCTCTGTGACTTTAAGATAAAGTTATAATTAACCCTAAAAACAAAATAAAAAGCAGTTAAAAAATGTCCAAACAAACACAAACCCTCTGAAATTTTTCCATCAATTTTTAGTGACTGAGCAATTGTCAAACAATGATGAGGTTCAATTTTTCTGCACAATTTATTCTTTATTAGTTCAATCAATGCAACTTGCTCTTCTTGAGAAGACATTTTCCTTGTTTAAATGTTTACAATCTACACAACAGTATTTCGCTACTTGGATCACACTCCAAAATTACATCTGTAAACAAATCACTTTAAATTAACACTCTAAGTCTAAGCCTCAACCACAATTGCAACAGTATTTTCCCACTTAGATCACATTTTAAAATTACATTAGTAAAGTCTTAACACATCGACCTATACCAAATCACTTGAAATTCACACTCTAAGCCTTCTGTATGATTGCAACAGTATTTTTCCACTTAATTCACGTTTTAAAATTACACTAGTAAAGTGTAAACACATCGACCTACATCAAATAACATAAAAATCACACCCTGAGCCCCGGGTATGATTGCAACAGAAATAAACCGGCAGTAAAAGCGACTCCACCAACATTCTAAACNAATTCACACTCTAAGCCTTCTGTATGATTGCAACAGTATTTTTCCACTTAATTCACGTTTTAAAATTACACTAGTAAAGTGTAAACACATCGACCTACATCAAATAACATAAAAATCACACCCTGAGCCCCGGGTATGATTGCAACAGAAATAAACCGGCAGTAAAAGCGACTCCACCAACATTCTAAACTTTTTTTTACCACTCGGCGAAACTAAGGTCCGATGCGAGGGGAATTCCCAGGTTAATTCGTTTCGGGAAAATAAAAAAAAACAGGGTTGGTGATGCGTTGGATTTTCAGCTGGTTTCTACCCTAATTAAACTGAAATAATTCAGTCTAGGTGATTATTTGCAATAGTTGAAATAAAATGGCAAACAATAAGCAGTCTGTCAGCTGAAATCAAGTTAAACTTACCATTAGGGTATTCCCCACGAAGCCAACTATAGTTTTGGATGTTGTAGTGAGCTAACGAGAAATGTTGCGGTCACGTTCCAATCTGCACGCCCGTTCAGCCATGACCTAACCCGCTCAGAATTCGCTTAGCCAAATATTGCAGTTCTAGCTTTCAATATCAAACAGTGGGTTAAAAATGTGCACACACAACAAAATATGAAGCATTTTAATGCTACCTAATAGCACAACATTTTTTTTATTTGTAGTCAAAACTGATCCTATTCTGGGGTTATTATGACGTAAAGAAAACAAAAGGTGGAATCTGTTATAGGTATTTTGTTGAAACACTCGTAATCATTTTTTTTAATTCAATTCCTGAAGGGTAATTAAACATGTATGTTGTATAAATTGTTTGCATTTTTAAATCCCACCAACTTACTAATTTTAGGTTTGTTAGATTATGTAAAACTATTAAGTGTTCCTGGAAATTAGCGTATTGCTGAATTAAAAGACAAAAGAAAAGTCTACTGCAATGTAATAGTTAATCNCACAACATTATTCAAACATATCTTTATTTCCACTATTCTTCTTGCAGTTAGAAATATGAAAAAAAAATATAATCACCAGTCACCAAATTTTGTCAGTTTACAATTGCAGCTCGTTTCGGTCAAAGTATGTATAAAACACAAGTAGTCCAACCCATTGTTACACGATAGAGCCTTATGGACGCCATTTTGTGTCCAAATTAATACAACAGGTGTAGGGAAAAACATGTAAATATGGCGCATCCAACACAGTATGTTAAAAAGTTGGCGAATGGTATGTAGACGGTTGGCCACCCCTGCTATAGACACTTCCTATTTGATTTGAATTATACAACCAGGTTGAACGCAATTGCATTTATTCTAATTCCTTTTAAACAGGATTTTTACTGATAGTTTGGTTTTTATGGACAAAAAGTTTTGTCAAGAAAAATAGATTTCCAACAGACATTTTGCTTGTTGGATTTTCTTGTTCACCAAAAAACATCAATCCAATGTTTCTTAGAAGCAATGAAAGATCTAAATCTGAAGAAGTTTGGAGTTAATGGATAAAAATGGTGGGCCTTAAGAATTTGGTTAATTTAAAAAAAAAATAGTTATTCTGTGAAACTATTAAATGTAACAGTAAATGTAACAGATGAAAACATGTCCATAGATATTACACCCAAGTTAATGCTATTCTTCCAAAAAAAGTATTAATCCTGTTAGCAAGTGAAGCGAAAAAAAACATTTTAGCAACACAAACACTAAACTTTTGAAGAAACTAGTAAAAATGCATTTCAAGAAAGGGAAATCATAATCAGTAATACCGAATCAGTTGAAATCAATTCTAACAACAAAAAACAAATTTGCAAATGCACATAGCATAAAATTAATAAAATATGTTGCAAAAAAAACTACAATCTACATTAAAAAGAATATTTGTCAATTAATGGTTAAAAAACAGAACGATGGTTGGTAGAAACACAGCAGTTTACAATGATACAAGTGGAACTTAAATAAAAACTAATGGACACTTCTACAACATACAAAAATAATGCGCATCTGTATTTTATGTGCAAACACACCAGGAGATGTCAGTCGTAATCAACTTCGTCGATCTCGATTTCTTCCATGGGCAGAAGTTCGTCCAAATTGCTATCAGTCAGCTCATTAACCTCGAAAGTGACCTGACTCCATTTCTCGAATATCTCCCTGCTTCCTGATTGGTTGGTGAAAAGGAAACTAGTTACCTTGGGAACGGAGAGTGTAAGATGTTTATGTTTCATCCGGAATCCCAAGTGGTTTCTACAAAATGCACAATAACTCACATGAATTATGAATTATTTTAAAAACAATGTTACACCAGTTGACATGTTGCGTGTATTAAAGGCCAACCACACTCAGTGGGGACTTTATTGAAATCACACTGAACTGTCAATTAGTACCGTTTCCCACTCAATAGAAATCATACACACCTGCAGTATTTGTTCGCGCAATACATTTTTCCGGTCTCAAAATAATCGTCAGCCAATTCCTTCCACTTTTCCGGGTCTTTCTCGGTTTTAAAACCAGCGCGCTTCACAAACCCAGGATCCACAATAACATGATGCTGCCACCAAAAACATGATGACACTTCAAACATGACATAACTCTGTCTATGATGTCACAACTCATCTATGACGTCACAACGCACCTGTTTGTTGATGTGGCGCACGTGTTCGGTAGTGGTGGCATGTTGTTTACACCACAAACACTGGAGGTTAAACATTTTGTTAGTTTTTTCACTCAGTTTCGAACATGCTTTGATTTTCGCCTTCCGTTCACGATCCTTCCTTTCTTTGATTTGAATCTCACGAATCTGAAAACATACTACCATGAGGCCTACAACAGTCAGTTTTGACCTAAACATATTAGGGTAAAAAGTCATGTTAACCAAGCGAATAAAATGAGCAAAAAAGTTTTTTCCTCCCACCTGTTTTTGTAAGGTTTTGGGGGGTATTTCCCTGATCGTACCCAGCATTTCATCTGTGAGTTCAACCTGAATCTTATTTTCCAGCTCTTTTTGCACGTGACCACTGTCGTCATAAGCCAACGTCACAGTCTGACTGTTAGCTGCTCTGCTGCGACCTTCAGTGAAAAAAAAAAACACTTGCCCAAAAAGTGACAAAGTAGCAAAAGGTTTTCAATTCATAGCAATTACAAATTTCCAGTCTTTTCTTTGCAAATAACACAAATATGCTAGAATAGTTTCACAACCAAGAACCTACAGTTGGAAAGTCAGTGTTTAATTAAACAGAATATACAACTAACCGAAATTGCCAGTAATGTCATTTCGGTATTCTTTTGTATGTTTGTTTAAAAATAATAATATTTATACTTAATCACATAATTCTTTTGTCAGATCTTTCATACAACCGTATTTGTCTGTATTGGTATGTATAATGAAATAGCGCACATAAGGCACCAATTCCTAACTTTTTTCTTGTCACCAACCTTTACGTTGTACATGCCCGACGTCATTGGTTGAGTAATTGTAATTGATAGTAAGATTGCAAGCTGGAATATCCAGACCTTCCTCAGCCACGGACGTTGCAACTATCACTTTGCACTTTCCCTGATGGAATGCTTCCACAGTATTTTTCTGCTTACGTTTTGTCATTCCTTGATTATATTTCACATAAAATGTTAAAATAACAAAAAGAAACACGAGAAGGGTGGCTTAGCAGTTAGCACACATTGCCCTTGCATATGCATTATAACCTACTTTAAAACATTACAACACTTATTTTATATTGGGTCCCCCCCCCCCCCCCCCCCCCCCCCCCCCCCCCCCCCCCCCCCCCCCCCCCCCCCCCCAAGCAGAAACTCATGGGTCCCCCACACATGCAAAGTTGTAAATAATGTATTTCAAGAAATAACTATGAGAAAGTTTGGTATTGTAAGGTCAAGCACAGCCATTGGTACTGAATAAATATATATGGAGTACAAACTTTAGAAGTTTTATTCCATTATAATATTTTTTTAGGTTTTTCTGTTTTACGATCTATCTGAGAAAAAATGGTTAAATAGTGAAAATAGGCTAAAATACAACAATCAGCTCCTATTAATGGCGAATTGCACACAATTGTGGGCTAAATTTTGGGGCTACAATGTTGAACACAACAATCAACAACTATAAATGAAAAATTTTACAAGCTCTCAAAATTTCATTTAATTCTGACGCTGTTTAAAAACTCACCAGGGTTCGTGGGGCAACTAATGGGGTTCTGCACCCAAAATTATAAAACATAAAATCACAATGACCCAAGCAACAGTCCTGTTAAATTTTACCCAATTCTGACAATGTTTAAAATTCTGACAACTAGGGGTGTCATTAGCAACATTTGTTAACGCTTCTGACATAATAAGGCTGTTAATACCCCTCTGACTGGCATCTGCAAAAACGTCTACCAAGTAACGCACAAACGCCCCCCCCCCCCCCCCCCCCCCCCCCCCCCCCCCCCCCCCCCCCCCCCCCCCCCCCCCCCCCCCCCCCCCCCCCCCCCCCCCCAACATGCAAAAACGTTTTACATTTTGGGGTCTAGCGGGGTAAATACTAGGGTTATCAATTCAAATGAAGTAAATGGCACATCTACATAACTATATCTACCATCTGGCAAATTTCATCCAAATCCACCAAAGATTTTATGCCAAAGGGGAAATCAACATTTCTCTAGCTTACCACTTGCCATCTGGTGGTGAGTGCTTGGAAACTGACTGATTTCGTATGGTGCCTTTGATAGGCCTGAAGTGCCATGATGAAATCAAGATGCATCCCCTCAAGGAATAAGGACCCATAATTACTTACACCAAGGAACAAACACCAAGAGACCAATTTTCTAGATTTAAACTTTGGAGTAGGTTTTGACATGACAACTTAAACTTAATTTGTAAGATTTTACTTAAAAAAATTAGGATGTAAGAAAGTAAACTAAAAACGAAATAAAAATACAGTATGAACATTAAAATCCTGAGACAAAAAATACCGTTTCCCACTCAATAGAGCCTAGATTTTTACAACCTTCCTACCTCCTTTATCTCCGCTGACTCCAGCACCCGTGAGCAATTTCGGATTCAAACCAAACTTCATCAGATCCTGCTCTTCTTCCATGTAAGTGATCACTCCACCAGCGATGCTGCGGGTCTGCACAAATATAATACAACAGGAATCGCTTTGCCGACTGAATTCATCCAATAAAACTTTGTGCAGTTCCAGCAAAAGATTGTTCACTTGTTTCAAGGGTCCAACCTCTGCAAAAAAAAAAAGTTTCCGAGATCCAACTAACTACTCTAGAAAGGTAACTTCCCTATACATTTCAACTTTATATATTTGTGTAACCTATTTATCAATATCCTGTTTAAATTATGTTGTTTTATATTTACAAAAGTACCCCCCCCCCCCCCCCCCCCCCCCCCCCCCCCCCCCCCCCCCCAACAAAAAAAAAATGCTGCCAATCTCAGAATTTATTCTCTAGGTTCGACCTCAAAATATCTGTGCAAAGCCAGTTTTGAAACAGTTTAAATTTCCTAGAAAACCTAGACAGTATTACAGATACTATCAAATTAAAAAGATATTGAATTGTATATATATGTAACAAATTGTTCTTCTGCAGCCTACCGCTGACTATTTTTATGACCCTTTGACACAGTTTTTAATAGCATGCAGTTCTCACTATTCAACAATAACATTTTTCCTAAATTTATATGTAACTCACAAATTGTTTCTGGAGTATATGTGTCAAAAATAAAGCTTCATTGTGACAAAAAATCATTCTATGTGCTGCTGATGTCTAGTCATAAAAAACTGCCTTGTAAAATGTCAAGGGCGGGAACTTGGCTGAATGGTCTGGTGCGCCTGACCCATATACCCATATATTTCCTTCTCTAGTAGCCTGACCCATACACAAAACCTGATCAGGTTTCGTCCCCGGGAGTATCCTGGGTTCGAATCCCGTGAACAACATAGGGCAATTTTCAGTTCTCGGACTGCTGCCTGATTGTCGAAAAATACAATAAAAAAAATAATATACATTTGTTTTCACCACTTTTTCTAACAATTTGTTGTCCTGTGAAGAAAAAAAACTAATGATTTTGTTCAAAAAGCTGATTGATTTAGCTGTTGAAATTACTTTTAGTGTTCAGACTGTTTTTTATTAAATCAATGCAGCTAAATTAAACACTTTAATGTTTCGACTATGTTCCTGCATCTCTCACACTATGTGCTAGTTTAAATTTTTATGTAGTTATAATATGATGTGCAGTCTTCAACACAAGAAATCTGTTACAACTCACCTTTCATTGAGACAGTAGATTTGTGAAAAGCATTGGATTTTTACCCAAAAAAGTTACTCTCGTGTAGTCTAAAAATAATCTATGACATGTTCAGCCTATTGTTTTCCTACACTCGATTGTATGCCGCCCTCGTTTTATAAGCAGCCCTTGGTTGTGTGCCGCACGNGGCAATTTTCAGTTCTCGGGCTGCTGCCTGATTGTCGAAAAATACAATAAAAAAAATAAAAAAATGTCACGCCATATGTCAAGCAGCAATCTCCCACTATTTATAAAATTGCTACAATTGTAAACCAATGAATTACACCCTTGGGCTTTCCAGTGTACACATACTATGCGCTGTAAAGGTAAACATCTAGCCGATTCAGCCCAATTTTTAGGGCCTGTATTTCTGACCTAAAGGACTGGAAAAGTTAAAACCAAATATGTTGGGGTTGAACGGGTGAAAATGGGTGAATCCATTTAAAAAGTTGAAAAATCCCTTAGAATATCTTACATTATAATAAACAACAAAGCATGAAACTCTTAAGAGATTCCACTTGTGTCAGTACAGCTGTTTAAATAAAAGTGTTTTGGGGGCTTGTGGGTGAACCACTGGGTCATTGTGGGTCAAACTTTAGGAGTATCAGGTATGGACAAATTACTAACATCTGTGCAAATTTGAATAAATTTGAAGCACTCTTTCTTGACCAAACACAGAAGACCGACCAGAGTTAGACAGAAACAAAATGGACAAAAACAATATGTGTCCCCTTCAGGACCCATAATAATATAAATTTCCCACTACTGAAAAGTGACATGAACAAAGGGATAAACAGTCAGATAAGAAAACTAAGCTGATGGCAGTATTTTTGTCAGTGTTGTGCACATAATTAAGTCTCGATATTAGCAGGACAAGTAGACAGTTAGAAAAAAAAGGGTGTTATGGAAAATGTAGAAAACAAAAAAAAAAAATTTTATAATCAACTTAACATATAAGCTTGTTGAATAGTTTAACTCCGAATCTGACAACCCTAACCCTTTGACTTACTGTTAGTTTCAAAAATTTTCCTCAAATGAAGACAAACTGGATTTTCTGATTGATATTTTTCCATCAGTTCGAAAAGTTTGTCTTGAGCATGTGAGCTTCGAACATGATCGTTCAGTACGAGTGCTGTGTTGTATGCCTGTATAAAATGTATGCCTAAATATTGCACACATATTAAGGAGTCCTAGAAAGTCCGTCTACTCATACTTCCTTAACTTGATACCGTACTTGGACAACTATACCCCTGTTTAAACAAGACACAAACTTAACACAAAATTGTCATAAAGTATCACAAAATTGTCATTTATTAAAATGATTTATTACGAGACATTTTATGCTACTTTCATAGCAACTTTATCACATGGTATATTTAAAAGTAGTAGAACCCCTAATACATAGCTGCAGCTCCTATAATTATTTTCCACCAATTGTGACCTTCACTATTTTGAGCTCAATAACGCTCGCAACCGGGGGGGGGGGGGGGGGGGGGGGGGGGGGGGGGGGGGGGGGGGGGGGGGGGGGGGGGGGGGGGGGGGGGGGGGGGGGGGGGGGGGGGGGGGGGGGGGGGATCACCAAGCGAAATAAACTCAATTTAATTTTAATTAATGTTACCATTAGTTTCACTTACAAATAGATGTTCTGCAAACATCAATAATTTATTGCTTAACCCTTCGTTTGCTAAAGTCTTGCTTCTTTTTTTCAGAGTGGTCACCCCTTCTTCATAATTTTGGTTTCCCTTTTGAGCAGGAAGGTCAAATTTAATTTCATCTTTAAGCTCTGGAATTATTTTTTCGATTGTTACAACCAAATTTAACATATAATTTGTTGTAAACAATCCAAACCATTTTGGTGCAAATTTATTTCCTTCTCTAGTAGAGTTTCAATTTCATTCATGGATTTTAAAATGCTTTTTCTAAATTCATCATTTGGTGCTCGAGGAATGGAAATAGTTTCTAAGTAAAAATAATTTTTGTAGTAAATATAACCGGTCACAGAAACAAATGTTCTGACATGCAGTTGTATCATTTTCAGTAATACAATGAGATTTCTTCCACTTGTGGGAACATTGAAAATAATTTACACCGAAAAAATGATTTGCAGTATTTTGGACAACTAAGCATCAAAAATAGGTCAGCCCAAAACAACTATTTTTTACTCACTTTCTCTTGTTTCAGTTTTAATCGAATTCACTTGTGTTGGAGCTTTGGTAATATCCAAATTTGCCATCAAAGTTTTTATGTTTTTTCCCATTCCTGGTGAAGCTGTCAGGCCAACAATCTACAAACAGATACAAAACTATGTACAAAAGTCTTGTTAAGAGAAATCAGCTGGACATCAAGCATACAAATGTTATACAGAATCAGCTGGACATCAAGCATTCTAGTCTGCAGTGGGATTCGAACCTATGACAGGAGTCTTTCCGGGACTTGTGCTCGCCAACCGAGCTACACAGGCTCAGTGGAGAATCCGCCGAAAGTTGAATCACAAGCACTGTTCTCTGCCTCGTATGCTGCACATGTCAGCTTCATAGTAGGGGATCACCAGATTGACCAGTAGTCAGTTAAGAAATGAATAACTGGGACCAGCCCTAAAGCATCGATGTAGACCAGCGACCAAAGCACACAATTTACCAAACTTTTTTTTTCTTGTGTTTTTTTACACAATAATTTTCTTACCCAATAACAGGCCTTGTTTAAAACAGCATGCAATTAAATACAATTTGCAATTAAGCAGAATCATCTATGATTTGCAAATTAAAGTTATCAAATTGTAAACATATTCCGTCATCATACCTGTGGTAGGGAAACATCACTGCTTGCATCGAGTCGTTTGTCAATATATATCCCCATGATATTGTTGTAAGGATCATCTTTCACTGTGTGATGGCACTCATCGGGGGGGGGGGAGATATATCTTCATGATATTGTTGTAAGGATCATCTTTCACTGTGTGATGGCACTCATCAATAATCAGCAACGTAAAATCACTGATTGTCACAAGTTTTTCTCTGGGAAGTAAAAGTAAAGTCATGTTATGTAAAGGTTTCTTCGCATAATGTTGGTTGATTGGTTGAAGCAGATTACGTTATTTGTTTTACAAACCTGAGTTTGAATTCTAAAATAAATTTTCATGATTTTGTGGTTACTTTATTACATACAAATTTATTTTTACTTCATACTGTTTTCATTATTGTTCATTTCATTAAATGGGATTCCTTTGCAGGGGCCAAAAAACTGTTTGGCATCAAACAGATTAACAAACATTTAGCATCATTTTTTTACCTCACCAAATTGAACAAAATCTGTGGTGTCATGAAAGTGATTTTGCATCTTTTCAGCATGATGTGAATGGGAACTCGACTCTTTGTTTTGCCAGTAACTTGATACAGTAAATCGGGTGCATCACCTAAATATCTTCAAA
>QLIY01003793.1:0-10470 GCA_003260075.1 Phallusia mammillata | reverse complement strand
AGCTGGTAGCGTATCTGATATTGGTGGAGTGTGAGAGAAAGCTAGTCTCTAATATTGTTACAACACACGTTAATATAGAGTGGTGAAAAAGTTGGCGATAACTTAACTGGACAGATAGTAAAAGGTGTTAAAAAGCGACAACTAAAATGGTGTTGGTGACAAAACAAACAAAACGTGGTAAAGTCAAGTCATGGTTATCTCTTGACATGCTTTATTTCCAGTTTTGCAAGTGTGGGGACCCTTGGGTATATGTGCTACCCAATATGAAATGGTAGAGCTACTTACACCATGCGTTTTAGCTGATCCAAAAGTGCTTAATTTTCGATAGGTGGCTTAAAGAGCTGAATTATAAAGTTAGCGGCTATAAATGGGTTGGGTTGGGAAATATTTGCAAAATGTTTTTTTTACATTAGTAACTAATTTTTTGGGTTATTTTTATTGAATTTTAAGTGCTAATACCTTACCCCGACCCNAAAATTAGGCACTTTTGGATCAGCTGAAACGTATGGTGTTAGTAGCTCTACCATATGAAATAAGTCTAGGAAATATATTATCGTTTTAAAATAGGTTATAGTGTATGTGCAAAAGCAAAATGTGCTAAGCCACCCTTTTATTTATTGTTATATGTCCATTAAAATTCGAGTGCAAGTCACATTAGTCAAAGCACTTTGTTCACTGTTGTGGCCAGTATTTTTTTTCATCGAATTTTTACAAAGTTGCGAATTAAATGTAAATAAGGTAAGATAAACTTACAATAATAAGAGAGATTAGCTCTCAACTGATTGTGCAGTCAAGCGATTATCATATTTATTGTATAATTTGTAATGTGTAAAACGGTTAGTTTTATTCTGCAATTTCTTGTATTCTTAGATATACAAAACCCAGAAGCAAGGGTCAAAACCGAAGCTGAAGTCAAAGCCAAAAAAGAAGCCGAAGAAAGAGCCATAAAAAAAGCCAGAGGTAAAAGTGTTTTGTAAGTTCACTGACACAAATTGCCATTGTGCCCTCATATAGTTAAATAAAGGCTTGCAAAAGTGTTCATTTGTGCCACTAAAAAGAAGTTTTTTATTCCCCTCTTTAATATGGAATGTGATTGTTGTGACAGATTTAATTAAATCTCTCTACTATGGAGATTTAACAAGTCTTAAATACAAACATTAACCTAAAATTGCGGCATGCAACTAGATTCCATGAAAAAATCTGACCTATCATCACATATCAGTTGTACATTTTGAACCAAATCAAGGTGTCGAAAAGTCGCCTTTTTTTCTTTCAGTAGCCATTTGTTTTGTTTTGTTTCAACGGTAACAGCAAACAAATTATCAGTTATTATTAGATTTCCGTTCAAAGACCTTTTTTGTGCTAATGCTGTAAGTCCGAACTCTTCACACATGGCATGTAGGCATGAAAGTTATGCACAATGAAATTGTATCCCATGTCCCTATTACCCATAGGTTGAGTCACAACTCTGCGCCGTTGGTCACATTAGCATAGGCGCCGAGTAGGCGGTTGCGGGGTGGCGCCGCTACCTTGGTTTTACATTAATGGAGTAACCGAGACGGCAATGGTTTTCTGTAATCCACAAAATAACGTACATAAGACATACCAAAATCCAAAGAAACACAAGCGGTTGTTACGGATCATGTTGCAAAATTAGTTGTGCGGCCGATTTATAAAATAAATTATTTGGATTCCTTTGCCGTGTTCGATTTTGCCCATTGTGCAAAATTTTGAATGAAAATATAACTACGCTTAACTTATATTGTTTGAATGGAACTAGTGAACGAAATATAGAGTTTAAAGTAGTTAACTTGAGTCCCAAATATTACATAGATCAGTACTGTTCAACCGTTGCTCTCAGGGCTTCATGTGGATCCAAACTACTTATTTTGTGGCTCGCACCAGATCTCAGGAAACCACCAAAAATTGTTATTTTAGGTTTCAAGGTAAAATCTTTAGTGATTTTCTGGGGTCTCGTTTTTTGCTGTTCTTAACACACTTAAAAAACTATCATTTGGCTCCCACAATAAAAAATGTTCAGATCCAGTGACATAGACTGTCATGTATATTCATCTAAAGTCGAAGTAAATAGTTTGGCTATGTTCCTCCAACGTCAGAAAAGTCATGACGTAATAGTGACGTCATTGTTTATGTACTGCATTTTGGAATTAAAGGATATGGTACTGTCTTAAAAGGTGTTGCATAATCTTTCCTTCGGTTTTTGATTTTTGACAAATATTCAGCACGTTTTAGTCATAAATACATGTCTTGCATCAATTAAGGACTATATAGCATGTTGAATAAGTCACGTTGTCGCAATCTAGTTAGGTCAGACATCCTAACTGTTGCTAATTTGTGTTGAACGTTGTCTATTGGCACACCAAAACCTGTCAAGATGTTCACTGTAATCTCTCCAAAATGGAATGACCTACATCAATAAAACACACCACAACACCCAAAACCACATGTTATTTCAGTTCAAAACATAGCGTGAAGATAGAAACCATCAGACGCATTGTTAGGTCATAGGATGTATGTAGCTGTCAATGTTATGGACAGATTAATATGTTTACAAGTTAATTTGTGGCAATGCCCCTATTTTAAAGTGAAATATTAGAATTTTGACATCACAAAAACACAAATTTACATGAAAAAACTAACATGAAAACCATTGAACAAAACACATGTTTAATTGACCCGACTCATATAATTGGCCCCCACGTTATCAATACCCTTAATGTATTCTTACTTCATACTAAAACTTTGTAGGTGTATTACCCAACGCATTAAACGGTTGTTTGCGAACTTTGCAGATGACAAGTAAGTGAGTGGCTTATAATCCGTTTGCAGAGTAAACTCTGACCCGTACACCTAACTCTTGTACTTCTTAATTGCCTAGGTGATGGCAAGACACTTTTTTTGTTTTAGAACATGCCTCTTTCGCTTTGTTTAATTTCTTGCTGGCATAATTCACAAGCTTTCTATCACGCTCCCGTAGAAGGACGCGGCCCAGCCTCTTGTTTGAAAAATCTGTGCGCCAAACGAAAGGTTTTCGTTCTTGTTCCGGTCCCCACACAATCTCCGCAGACTACCTTTCCTTCGTGAGCTCAGTGAGGGGTTTGGCTATAGCAGCGTAGTTCCGAGTAAATTCCCTGTACTATCCCGCAAACCAATGAAGGGACGCAATTCTTTCTATGTTACTGGACGTAGAGCGTCTCGTACTTCCACGACGTTGTCTTCGTTTAGGGCCAATAACGCCTGACCGAATGTTGTGCCCAAAAAAATCCACATCGCTGGCCTCAGCAGCACTTCAGGCTGCTTTGACGGTTACCTTATATTCCGACAGTCGGACAAACAAGTTCTTCAGACCTAATACGTGTCCCACGTATCTGTGTGGACAAGAATGTCGTCAATATAACATTTCCACTCTTCGCATTCGCTCAAACCTAACAAAGTGTGCATCGCACAAACAAAAGTAGCTCCGGAATTGACCATCCTGAATGGCATCTTGAGATATTCGTAAGTCACACAATGCGTAATAAACTCTGTTTTGTGTATGTCCTCTTCTGCAACCGGTCTTTTTTAGTATCCTTTGTAAAGATCTAAGTCGGTAAAGGATTTGCTGTCGGTTAGTTTTTGAAATATTTCATGAGCTGTGGGCATCGGCTCCGGATCAAACAACGACACCTTGTTTAATCTTCTGTAGTCACCGGACAGTTTTGTCCTGAACTAAATATTATTTAGCACCGTTGCTTCCTGCAAAGTTTGTTCCATATTACCCACTGTACAGCCTGCATGAGTCACAGGCGGTGGCGAAGTATTCCTGGTTACAAACTTCTTCAACATATTCGCCTGAAAAGTTCGCCGCTTTCGATTTACATTGAGCACGTAATCACAAGGCCCTCCCTTTTCCATCACCTCAAATGGACCTTTTCAGTGAAGAAGTAACTTGTTGCGATCCCTTGGCAACAGCAGAAGTCAACAACTTCTAGATTACGCGGGTTTGTTTTTTTGCTCATGTGACTTTGTGAGCTCATCTTTTGCAATCGACAGAGCCGTTTCCATCTTTTCACGCAAATCAGGGAACGTGCTGGTAACTTGATTTTACCTTGGCTTGTGTGTCAGGATTTGTCCACATCACCCTCAGTATGGTCATTGGACCATGTTTAGATGGAACAACCAGTTGTTTTAGCCAATATCCGTGGTTGTACTTTGGATGTAAGAACTTTCTGCACGGTGGACCTTCTTCTTCCACAAAGCTGGTGATCTGACACCTCTTGACCAATTCATCGGTCGCCTCTTTTAGCCTCTGAAGTATTTGGTCTTCTTTTTGGACCTTTTTAAACTCTTTTCACACCTTATCTGTCACTGGCCAATCCTCACTTGGAGATACTACTAGTGGCTTTACTTTGTTCTTTAAAGACTTTCTTTGTAACCACGTTGAAACTACATTAGCATCTTCCCAAAACGGATCTGGATGTTTCGCCATTAATATTTCCAATGCACGAATCATGCAAAGGATTTTGCAGACATGGCGCTTTAACCGATCGCGTATAATACAGTGTATCAACCTCTACGACAGAATTTAGGCTAACCTAAGAGAAACCTTGCTTGTCCAATACTTCATCATCATTTCCTGTCAACCAAAACACCTGCACAACCAGTTTTTCTGAAAACGGTTACTCTTTGATTGTCAACCATACCTTGGCATGAGGGAAGGTTGGATGCACTTGAAACTGTACAATTTCCTCCGTCGCACATGCTGTTGAGCTGGTCGCCTTCGCCGGTGGCACCGCACGCGAATGACAATCTTTAGCGATTGTGTCCCACCTTGTCACAAATAAAACATTTCCTTGCAGCTCTGGTATAAGTATATCTGTTTAGAGTTTATTTCTTGGATAAGAAGAAGACAATGCCTTAGGCTTGCTTCACATTTGAGTACATATTTTTTGTTTATACACTAACAAGTACAGTAAAAAACAATTGTAAGTCCTAGTGGTGCATAAGGATCCATGTTGCCAACATTTCTGTTCATGCAAACATATATTACACAGATTATTTATGCTAACCATTTTTTAAAGCTACCAAAGCAGGGTGATTTTGAGACATGGCCTCATTTGCTTAAATATGTTGTAAAGCTTCTGTTAGGTGAAACAGATCTAAACAGACATCACCAATCAGTTGGTAGTAGGGTCAGGTTCACCCCCCCCCCCCACTCCCCTGTGAACCCTTTATGTCAGACCTGAGCATTTTATGGCCCACGGGCCACATCCTGTCTGTCCGCATAACGTCAAGTAAATCAGGGCATGAATAAAAAAACAGGCCTAATTAAGCTGTGCGTATAATACGGGGTGTTGCTTATATTTTGGCTGACATTGTTTTCATTATATATTTACGTGGTGACATACATGCCAAGGTGAACAGCTACGTGTGATTCTGGTCCAAGTCTTCATAAAACACAAGTTGTCTAAACCAGGTCTTTCCTGCTCAAACTTTCCTGCTTTGCGACCCCATTTTAGAAAAGAAATTTCTACGCGAACCCTTGATGGGTATAGCCCAGGGCTACTCAATTAGTTTGTCAAAGGTCCAGATAGAAAAGGTAAAAATTACCAAAGGCCCGGGGACTTCTGTCAGAAATGCAAATGCAGCATGTTTTAGCCAATTTTGGTCATATAGCTAATGGGGAGAATCGCAGTCAAAAATGAAAGCTTGAACTGGGCACGTGATTTTACTCCTTGAGAGAGTATTTTGGCACAATGTTACACAGAAAACGTTTCATCTGCCCCCCCCCCCCCCCCCCCCCCCCCCCCCCCCCCCCCCCCCATGAATAAAAATTCAAATAAAAAAAAAAACAATTGTGTGCAAACAATCTTCGCTTTGTTAATTGTATACTGGAATAATCGCTGATTTTTTGTAACAGTTGGACAACCTAAACTCACAGAAGATTTTTGTGAGACTTCAGGCTCCTCATAGATCAATCGCTATTCGGACCCGAGTTTAAAACTGCCTCCACGTAGAAATGTTCAAATAATTAACACACAAATGATAGTCCATATGCTGCCGTAATCAAAAGACTGTCGAGGTACACATCCAACCCCCCCCCCCCCCCCCCCCCCCCCCCCCCCCCCCCCCCCCCCGCGGTCTGCCATTTGAGCAGCCCTGGCATAGCATATACACGTGAATAATGTTTAAACAGTAAATTTATGCATGTAGACCATTTATTGTGACAATGACATAATAACGCTTGATGTTTTATGACCCATCGTGACCCACAGTTTGACTCTTATCTTTCTTTCAATGATTTGACCTTTTTTTTAAGCTGATAGTAGTGATTCCATAGTGAGTTTTGTTAGTTTTGTACTCCAGGCTATAATATAAGTTTACAACAATAATATTAACTGTGTTTAGCTTATGATTTGTAAAAAAATTCATGTGCATTTTGATTTCAGTTGCTGCAATTATAAAGCACCAGAAGGAGCAAATGAAGAACTTACCAGAAAGTGTGGAGCTTTACGATAAGAAAGCACAAGCAATCAAACTACCCGATGTATCTCCAAGAATGCTTAAATATAAGCTGTATAAAGGAGAGGTTCCTGTTGAGAAAGATGAACTAATACCATCTACACAGCACAAATTTGACTCTGGTTTAAGTCAGCAACCAGTTTCCCTTCAAGAAATTTTAAACCAAACCTCACAAAAAAGGTTTGTTGCATTAGTTGGCCCACCTGGCTCAGGAAAAACTACTCTTTCCAAAAAATTGGTAAAGTTAATTCAACCACATCAAATTGTCAAGTTTCATCTTAAGTTTATGGAATTAAAACAGCAGTTCGTTTGTACCTGCAAACAACTTTTTGTTGACTATCTTTGTCCTGATTTGGATGAACAAACCAATGAATATGCATTTCAATGGATGTTAGAGAATCAAGATAAGTGTGTTTTTGTTTTTGATGGCTATGATCAGGCTAATTGGTCACTGGAAAACATGAAACCAACTATTGCAGATTATAAAACACCATTGTCAATCGATCAGCTTGTAGCAAATCTTTGTTGCAAGAAGTTTTTCAAAAAATCTTTGTTGATATTTACATCACGACCCCACTCTGTGCTAGATATACCACCAAAGCTTCGCCCAGATGTCACAATTTATGTTGATGACCTTTCAACTGAAGACATGAAAAATCTGTTTGATGCTTTGACAGGGGAAAAGGCAGATGAATTGCAGAAAATGTTATCCCCACAACTCTTTGCTCTTTGCCATAATCCTTTGTTACTACAGTTTGTTGTTTTTGCTGTTTTACAACAAGGTCCAAAAATGGTTAAAACAGTCACAGAGGTTTTTCAAACTGTGTTAGAGCAACTAAGATACTCTGAGCATGTACACAACAGGGATATAAACAAGTTACCCCCCCCCCCTTGGTAAAATGGCATATGACGGCATGCAGGAGAAAACAGTTGTTTTTAAAAGAAAAAAGCTTGGAGATCTTGATGCCTCTATTGTCCAAGATATCATCATCGCCTTTGCTCGTAAAACTGACTTTCCGAACCAGCGACTATTTGATGGTGACCAGCTATTTTACTTCTCACATCAAATGTTACAAGAGATGTTTGCAGCCAATTACATCTGCGAGTTCATGTCAGATAAGGAATTCAACAAAATCATTCCTGAGGTGACTAAGGGAGGTCATTGGTCAATGGTTCGACGATTTTTATGTGGTCTTTTTCTGGGTGATAAAGACAAAAAATGTGAGTTGAGAGTTGCAATTTTTGATTCTTTTCAGTTAAAGAGACATTTGAATTTAGTTACAAGTATCTTTCCTCAAGGGAACATATTTTGTTTTGTCTGTGTTTATTTTTACTTTTTTCTGTGTACCCCTGCTTTGTTATACGCGTTTGGTCAAGAAAGAGTTCTTCAAATTAATTTAAATTTACACAGATCTTAGTTATTGATTCAAATTTGATCCTCCTGAAGTTTGACACCGAACGACTCAGTGGTTCACCTACATGTCCACTAAATGTGAAATTTGGCAGTACATTCTATAGAACAGGGGTGGGCAATTAATTATTAAATAGGGTCACATCAGAAAGCTGACTTGTGTTGGAAGGCTGAACCAATAATAACTTGAATTTAATTCTGCTCAGTGTTGAATTCACATTAAAGCTTTCCAGTTTGTAAATCAGACAATTTATGTGTTATTTCCCTATACCCGCGGTATTTTTTGGACACAAATGGCTCCATGGGCTTTATCGCGTAACAATGAGTTGGACAACTCTTTTATTTTGTAGACTGTTGTATGCAGACTTTGACCAGCATCACATGTAGCTGTTCACCTACACATGTGCATCACTAAGTAATAATATAAATGACATTAAAAAATGACAGTCTAATAAAAACAAAGGCAATACTGTCGTATTTCATGTACACCATAAATGAGCCTAATTTTTAATTTATGTTTGTTTATGAAGCCTCACATGGGCCAGACAGGGACAGCCAATTGGCCATATGTGGCCCGTGGCCCGTGGCCCGTAAAATGCCCAGATCTGCTATAGTACATGATCCAGAAGTGTCAAACTTTGTTGGTTCGTGCATTGTAAAGTAGTTTTATAACTTTTGGTTAGATTCACCCATTTTTTCACCCCTATGATCCTGAAATTTGCATTTTTAAATTTATCAGTCCCAAAGGTCCGAAACACAAGATATAATGTGCTGAAATTTTTAACTATTGTTTGTAGTGGTTTTCTTATTCATTATTTAAAATTTTAGCCTGATTACTCAACTGGTCACCTTTACAGCCGCAGGTATGTACAGGCACCATAGTGCAGAAATCCCAAGGGAGTGTATCACTGGTGTATGATTGCAGTTAAATGCAGAGCGGAAGATCTCTGCTTTACTTCGCGCATGCTCAGACAAGACGTCTCTGCTTTATTGGACAGTCATTTCGATAATTAGAAATCGGCTATTTAGTGCAGCAATACTTTATGTTTTATTTAATTTTTATTATTATTATTTTACGACAATCAGACGACAGTCCGGAAACTGAAAACTGCCCTTTGTCGTGTCACCATACAAGAAATAAACGTATTTTCAGATAAAGGATAGACGACAATAATAGTAAACAAAAGAAGAAAAGTGAACGAAACAGGCTAAATGTCAATAAAACAGCAGCAGAAATCAAAATCTATTACATGCACGCAAATATTTATGAACAGCATGGAATAAAGACAGTGTGTGAGCGTCCGTTAAATCAGGATGACCAAATAGCATGAAACGAATATACGCCCCAGGAGAAAGATTAGAAAGAAATCATGCGTTAAACTTGGCGTTTTCTGACAGAATATTCGAAACAGTAGAGAACAAAATTGTTCAATGACGAACCAATAGTGGACAATAGAGAAACAAATGTTGCGTGGTTTCTACTGCTGGTGTTGCACAGTTTCTAGTAATTCACAGTCAGAGAGGTTGCAGTTATCAAATACAAGATCGCCATATTCAAGTGTAGGAAGAACGCAGGACACCCCCCCCCCCCCCCCCCCCCCCCCCCCCCCCCCCCGGAAGCCCATTTGTCGAGGTGGTTGAGATCTCGCTGTAAAATTTTTTGGAGTTGATTTGGAGATTTATCTGAATAGTAAAGGGAAGAGGCGTCAGCAAAAAGTGAAATGTTAGAGGTTAAGTTATTGGAGATGTCATTGACATAAATCAAAAAAAGCAATGGACCTAAAATTGAACCTGGTGGGATCCCGGCATTAGCAGGCTGTAAGGTTGAAAGAATGTTGTTAAGGCGAACCACCCCCCCCCCACTATGTTAGATACTTTGCGCAATCGGTTAACTTTGATTTGTGCTTTGGGGCATAAGTAGCGAATGTGGTCGTGCCAAGAAAGTGTTGGTGTAAATACTAGGCCTAAATACGTATGTGCATGGGTTTCAACAGAGCTACAACTTTGAATAAAATTTGAGGAATATTTGAACTTTTACAAAGCGATAGTACTTTAGATTTGGAGGGATGAAAGTTAATTGCCCAAGTGGAAGCCCATTTGTCGAGGTGGTTGAGATCTCGCTGTAAAATTTTTTGGAGTTGATTTGGAGATTTATCTGAATAGTAAAGGGAAGAGGCGTCAGCAAAAAGTGAAATGTTAGAGGTTAAGTTATTGGAGATGTCATTGACATAAATCAAAAAAAGCAATGGACCTAAAATTGAACCTGGTGGGATCCCGGCATTAGCAGGCTGTAAGGTTGAAAGAATGTTGTTAAGGCGAACCAGTTGTACACGACCAGTTAAGTACGATTTTAGTAGAGGAAGCAAACTGCCATTTATCCCAATTTGTTGTAACTTATGAAGCAAACCGTGGTGCAAAACACGATCAAAAGCTTTGGAGATATCAAGAAAAACTATTCGACAATCAATGCCTTTGTCACGACAAGCGTGAATATTGTGGGTTGTGTGAAGCAGATTGGTGATGGTTGAATGATTTTT
>QLIY01003791.1:0-10476 GCA_003260075.1 Phallusia mammillata | reverse complement strand
AAACTGATTGGCAGGTGCAGTTCATCGAGGGTTCTTGCAAATGAAGGACGAAAGGCACACTTAAAGATGACTAGATCATTGAACTGTAGGAAGTAAAATAAACGTTGTTTCAAACAATGACTTTTGAGCATCCTATAATACAAACAGTTTTATGATGAAGTGGCCTGTCGATTTCGTACAAATAATAAAAAAAGATTTTGACTCGCCGCATAAATAGAACAAATTAATTTTGACACGTCGAGTAAAGAAAGTAAATAACCAATCGTAAATGAAAAGTTAGTTATTACTCACAGTAAAAGGAAATTCTTTATTGGATTGTGGCGAATTAGAGTTGTGTCTCGTTCTTTTTTTCTTCTCCAACTTTTCTAACATCATGTAAGGTAAAATCCATCTAAATACAATTGTTTGTTTTGTGTATATGTATTTCAACACGTCTGTGCCTTAAAATAACTTACGTCTGTTCTTTAATTGTTATTCCCACTTCACCTGCCATTCCATGGTAAGATACTTTTCCTTTGGCACCAAGAATCTACAAAATATTTAATTCGCTAATATTACAATCAATTTACGAATATTAACTGAAAATCTTTAATATGGCCTTCTTGTCAATGGTATCAAACCTGTTGATATTTCATGGTTTTAAAGACATTTCTAGTGTCAGCTTTGCAAAAAGGCCTACACACATGATGCAAACAATCCGTAACCCCCCCCCCCCCCCCCCCCCCCCCCCCCCCCCCCCCATATTCAAAATAGAGGTTTATATGACGACAAAGTTCTATCTTCAGATTTTTTTTTAGTTAGAATTAGTTACAAAAGTTTGTATTTCTACCTGGGTGAGTTGATATCTCCAAAATGGTTGCTTTACAAATTCCTTAACGTCATTTTTTATTTGCACATCCGAGTGTAATTGGAATTTTTTCTGCATCTGTATTGAAAATATTTTGAAATCATAAAACGAATTAAGTGTCCTTTATCAGGTGTATCTGATAACAATCATAGCTAAGCAAAGTAATAAAATAGCTGTAACTTAAGATGAACGGTTTAAATGCTAAACTAATTAGTATGAATAAAACATAACTTTTCTCTATTCTAACACACAAAATGCTACCTCCGTCAGCTGAAAGTTTAAAGGTCGTTCCAACTCTGCTTTACGTGCATCAGAGACTCTTCGTTTCAAGATTGCCGGGTTTATCGACAGGCTGAAAAGAGAACTAGCGCGTTTACTTAAGTTTTTCCATGCTTGCTTGTATTGAGAGTTTGTTTAAGTTTATTGTATTTAAGACAAAACAATTGCACCAAGTAATAGCCCTGTCTGAATATTTGCCAACACTGAAATATGAAAAAGTGCAAAAAAGCAGAGGTAAAATGGTAAATTATGTTAAAATAACGTAAAGTATCATTATAAAGCATTATAGACTGGAATCTAGACCCATTCTAACTATGCTTAGTGGCGCATAATCCCAACCTAACTTTGTAATTCCTTCTGTTTACGCTGTGATTTTTTGAGCATAACTAAATTTACTAAATGAAATGTTAATTTTAGGTCACAACAACTATCGATGACCATAAATCATCAGGTTATAGCTCTGTATCAATTTAAATAAATAATGTTTATTAGTAATTTTTAGCATGTAGCTAGGTAGAACGTACAAACACTGGTTATTTAAATGCACTTAATTACAATATTCAAGCTCAGGAAGACACAGCATACAATCATGACTACAGGATAAGTAATGAAATTTGTGACAAATAGCGTACCATAATTTATTTTTGTGAACCAACTTTTTTAAATCTGAAAACCGTACACAGCGATAACACAAGTCGTTTGCTACTCACAAAATTGTTCGCTTGCGAAACACGAGCGCCTGAAGTCAGTCAAGCGCGAAACCAGACAGACAAAATGAAACAAACAAAAGTATACACATAGTCAATAGTGTAAACGTCCTTTACAGTTGTAAAACGGTGAAGGAACCTTAGACTACCCGTGGGTTTATCAGCAAACAGCCTGGAAAAATTCCATTCAATGACTTTCAGACGTGTGTNCACAAGTCGTTTGCTACTCACAAAATTGTTCGCTTGCGAAACACGAGCGCCTGAAGTCAGTCAAGCGCGAAACCAGACAGACAAAATGAAACAAACAAAAGTATACACATAGTCAATAGTGTAAACGTCCTTTACAGTTGTAAAACGGTGAAGGAACCTTAGACTACCCGTGGGTTTATCAGCAAACAGCCTGGAAAAATTCCATTCAATGACTTTCAGACGTGTGTTTGTGACCGATGATATTTTAGGTAATGTAAAACAAACGCTGGACACGAATTTATTTACCTCATTTTGTCACCTGCACTGACATAAGCGTGCCCATTTGCTTCGAACGATAATATTTTCCCCAGGAATTCCTGAAACTGTAAAACAAAAAGGTTACTATGCTTTTTTAGGGAGAAGCAATAGGTTCACGAATAACCCTGCCGCCAATTACAAACAAGTCTATATTAATAATTAATGTATACTAACTATAATAAAAACTATACATCATATTTATGCCAATGATCTGGAAAAAAGTTATTCCAAATATGGTATGATGCGCTGAAAGATTTTAATCTTAGTGTGTACACAAATAGAACCAACACCTACCATTAGAACCTGTTGCCAAGGATTTGACTTTGGACCTTGAATTTGCTTGACAACCGCTCCGCCATAGCCCCCCCCCCCCCCCCCCCCCCCCCCCCCCCCCCCCCCCCCCCCCCCCCCCCCCCCCCCCCCCAAGAAGGTTTTTTTGTGTGTGCTTTGCGCGCTCGTAAAGTATACTTCTATGATCTTGGTCATGTGAATGTCTTACCTTTAGATGTGCGTCCCGGTCCGACCCGTCGGATGCAAACTGGTCTGAGACGTTGGACAAGGCTGACGGTTGGATCAACCAACTGCAATAGGTATCACAAGTAAATCATACGAGATTTTTTTGTAAACAATGTATTTCTGTAAAAGAAGTCCTAATCCCGAAACAAATTTGCCTCTAAGATAAAATTTTTGCATGATTTGGAAAAGTTATTGACAGGTAAAATGTTTTTAGGTTTTGCCGATATCCTATAGCTCATTTAACTTACATAGCATTTACATTCGAAATCTTACGAAAGGCAAGCGAGGTAAAAATAGTCTATAGCGATGTTTTAATTAAGCCTGTTTGACATAGCAATTGTATGTGTAGTATTATAAAAATAGTTGTGAAAATCAGATAATTTTTTTAACCGGTGTCCAGTATCTGGAAAATGCACAACTGGTTCGTTTGCTCCATCGGCCAAAATAAGTATAACTGTTCCGACTTTCCCGAGATCCTACAATAAAAATAAAAGTTGGGTATTATAAATTTGAGTATTATACTGGTCGAAATAAACATAAAGTATAACTTTTTTTACTACACAGGAATAAAGGCACAATACATTCAAAGTATGCAAAATGTACTAGAATAGATTAACCGAATTTCAATTTTCTTTAACAACATTAACACTTATATTATGTTTTGTTGTACCTTGGTCATTAATTCATTCCATTCTTCCTGTTGTTGCTGCTTCAGTTGTCTTTTCTTAAGCTTGATTTTAACCCGATCACCCAGCTGCGAAATGGTAATTTACTAATATATACAATAAATGTATGGTGCCACATTCCAGAAACAATGTTTTTTTGTGAGTTATAAATACAATAAATGCAATAATCATTTTGTTTGTCTTCCCCCCCCCCCCCCCCCCCCCCCCCCCCCCCCCCCCCCCCCCCCCCCCCCGTCAATTAGCCTCTTGTCCCCTGTTTTGTTGTTTGTGGCTCTTAATGAGTACCATTTCGCAAAAGTAGAAGCCAACATATATATACTAACCTTAATGTTTTCTTTTGTACTCTTTTTACAAATCAAATTTTTGTCACTGTTTTCACATGCACTACATGACAAAAAACAACGTTATGCTGGAATTTCCATTAAGACTGCATAGTTAAAAATGAAAAGTACCTTCTGTTTGGCTGAAAAGGTTGACATAAACCTCTGTAAATCTGAAATATAACATGCTAAAGATGGAGTTTTTTTAAGCTAAGAAATATGAACAACTGCAAAATGTGTTTGTCATTTTACCTGAATTAATTTGGATTTATAATTAACATACAGTTGTTGAACCAAAACGTCAGACCTAAGCATTTTTATGATTTTCGATAATTCTTGGAATGCAAAACAAAGTAGAATTGATAAGTTTACCTTAAAACCTATCAGGCATAGGTAAAGAACAAAGTGAACAAATCATCATTTAAATAAATTTTTAGCTGTCGACGGTTTATTGGAGCTGCGATATGGTAGTAAAGTTGGTACAAGGTACCCATTATCAGCTAGAGACAAGACATTAACTGTTTAGGCTAGAACAGGCAGACTATACGGTACTCCTGGCAGTGACAGACTGAAAAGTCATGCCTCGCCAAATATGTTTGATGCCTCAACTGAGCATACGCGTACAGTAGCCTGGATAGATTAGCCTGTACGGCCAATGGAAACGGTTTGAAAGACAATGTAAACCAACTGCAGCTATTGTACTTGCGATGTGTGATTAAAAAATAGCCTACTGATAGGAAATTAACCCCACTGTAACATTAATGTTAAATATATTCTACATTTAGCCAAATGTAGCTCTTTGGACACTTATATAAACACTATTATTGCACACACAAGCACAACCTTATGCATTATCCTGAAGTTAAACTATTGTCGCTGACGAATTCGCTTCTAAAAAAGATCCAAATATTACTGCCTGGCACGACTGCGACGTTGATACACGTTTGTTTGTTCTGACTGGCGAAACCTTTTTCTTTGTTTGCTCAAAACAACGCTCCGTCTACATTTGAAAAATCTACAACACAAGCTCCGAACTGTTATTTATGACCACTTCCGTTGGTGTATAGAACGTCTGTGTAATAAATTACTTATAAAACGTTTTGTGCCCTTTCGGGACTGAACGCCACAAAGTAAATTATTTGTTTAGCTACATTGCCTTTACCAAGCGTAACATTACTATTCACACAGTTCATTATAATGAATTATGTGCGTTGCTGTGTCTGCGTCTAACATTTCAAAGGGGGCAGAACCAAATCACAAGTTATACGTAGGCTTGACAAATCATCTTTAAAATGTGTTCCTCATGAACACATCGAACTAGTCCACTAGTAAATGACCAATACAATTTTAAAAACAATCTGCAATTTTGTTTGAAACTGTATCCAATCGAACAGAATCACTTTTTACTGCGTAACTGTAGCCCAAACGTAGAACAACTTTAAAAAACGAATACGTTTTATAGTGTTTGTTTTTTTTTTCAATTAATGGACGGGAATATATCTATCAAGCAATGGTACAATGTTTACGTCGAAAAACGTCAAATCAAATCCAAAAACTATTCTCTACCTCTACCTCGTGGTTATACTAAGATGTCTGCATTGTCCACTTGAAGTCAAATTGAAACATAATAAAATTGAACACAATTGTACATTGGCAAGGGCAGGAACTTGGCTGAATGGAGAAACCGATGGGGATTCGTCCCCGGGAGGGTCCTGGGTTCCAACCCCGTGAAAAAAAAGTACATCGGCAAAATAACAGTAAGTTTTTTTTTCTTCTTTTCATGCACACATGGTTGTGCCGAAATAAAAGCAAGAAAACAATGCTTAATTTTTTTGAAACGCTTAAACAACTTTTCTACGAGCTTCGAACAATGTTTGTTTGCGTCGTTACAGCTTAAACCGATCGAAATTTTCCTTGGATTTTCGCCTTGTGCAAATAACAATTGGAAAAAGTATGTTGATATTCAGATTATGCATAGAAGAATAGTCGACTGACTTCTCTTATTGTAATGACCGTGAATACACTTAGTTATTTTGCCGTTGCCTGAAAAACAACTGCTTCGCTATTTGTGTGTGCTTTATAATGGGCAACACAACTATTTTGCTTTTTTTCAAGAGAAACAGCACCCTGCTTGCTGTTCTCTTTTCATGAAAAAAAAATCGTAGAAACGTATTTCACTCAGGCGGATACGAGAAATGATATATTAGGTAAAGGGCGGCTTCTAGCATGAAACAAATTGATAGAAATCCCTTAGTTTATATCGAGAACAACAGTAATGAGTTCATCACAAGGTAATTGGGAATTCTTTGGGGCTACATGTGTTAATTAACAGCAAAAAACAACAACTATTCATTGACCTGTTTACCCGATGTAACACCCCCCCCCCTGAGTTCATCACAAGGTAATTGGGAATTCTTTGGGGCTACATGTGTTATTTAACAGCAAAAAAACAACAACTATTGATTGACCTGTTTACCCGATGTAACGCTTTTGTGCTTGTAATATTGTTTTTGATCCCAATTTTAGAGGAGACACTTGTTCAAAAACAAAATAGCATCAAATAAAAATATTTTCATTAAAATCACAAAGAATATTGTGTGTTTTTTAGTGCACAAAAACGTCAAAATCTTATTTGAAATTCAACCAAAGTATTTGGTACAAAATTGTACAGAATACAAGAACACATAGAGTGTGTTTCGTCCAAGCAAACTGTGGATGTTGCTCTCTTGCCACACTTGGTCTACTTTGCAACGGATAACGAATGCGATCCATTTGTGTCATAATCATTTCTCGAGCTTTTGGCCATTTTCCTGGGCCTGACAGACGGTATTGGTACGGAGATGCAACTTCAAACAGTACCTGAAAAAACATCTACTTTTTGGCATTTCACAGGTTATCTGGCATTTAACTATCCGGTCGCCTTATTAATGGTATTATGGGTTAATTGTTAGGCAAAATAAAAACAAACTTGGGAGCCTTATATTGTATGCTACATGTTTTAATACACAGTTCATTGAAGAAAAAAAGCTAGCACGTGTTATAGAATTTTCAGTCAACTTTTCATTCGAAATATCTTACAAAATTAAACGTAACAAAATTGTTTTATTTGTAACTGCGCCGTTTTCTCACGAGCCTGTACTGCACGTTCCAAATAGGTTTTACTTGTGGAATCTGGCTTAACTTGGAATAAAACAGGCTCTATCCAGGCCTGACTTCACACTCAGTCGCATTTATGAAGTAATATTACCAATAGATTCGGGCCTAAATCGGCCTGGTCCGGTTCCCAATTTTGAGCAACATTCAACTTTTTACGTTTAGGGAGCCCAGGTTTATATTATAGAAAACAAGATGAATATATTCATACCGGGATCAGCCCTGAAGCGTAGATGCAGACCAGCGATCACGCCATACAAATCGATAAATCATAGTACGCCAGGCCTATTAAAGGCGTTGTACCGAATCAGCAGGTCTCCCAAGCATTCCCATATGGCAAGGCAGAAAAAATCTAACCCGGGGTGGGATTCGAACCCACGACAGTAGTCTTCCTGGGACTCGCGCTCTGCCAACTGAGCTACACTGGCTTAGTGGTAAAACCGCCGAAAGTCGAATCACAAGCACCTGCCTTCTATGCTGCAAATGTCAGCTTTGTAGTGAGGGATCACCAGTTCCACCACATCAGCTAAGATTAATACATTTATATCAGGATCGGCAATGTAAAGCGTCGATGCACATCACAGCATACGAGTCTTTCCGAGACTCGCGCTTTACCAACTAAGCTACACAGACTCAGTAGAGAAACCGCCGAAAGTCGAATCACAAGCACCTTCATCAGGGTAAATAACACTAAATGCGCGTATGTATAGGACGTCGAAATTCTGTGCAAGATACAATTGCTAGAAGAGCTCAAAATTTGATATTATGCCTGGCAGCAACAGCTTATATATTGCGAAACTATACTGACCTTGCGAGCCAAGAATGGATCAGTGAAAATCAATTTGACCATATTTGGTTTAACTCCAATTTCATTAGCAATATCATCCAAGTAGTTGATATAATCCACCTATAAAATTAATATCGATAAATATTATGCGATAAATGCATACAAACTTTAGAAATACGTTTTACATGACAAACCTAAACAAGCTATGGAAAGACATAACAATTACAAATATAGTTTCGCAAGACAACGTACGCGATAAACTAAACAAACTTTTGACAAACATAAATATCTTTTAGACAGACAACTCACATGATAACTGCAAACAAACTTTCGACAGAAAACCTATATAGATAACGCAAACATAGTTTGAACAGATAATTGACATGACAAACACAAATATTACTTTGACTACAAAAGTTATTCTACAAAAAACATTTCGAAAACAAACTTACAAAAATCACACACAACCTATCTACGTTTCAAATATCAACAAGTTTATTTGATATCTACATTTGCTTTGTACCTGCGTTGTCTTACGAG
This sequence comes from Phallusia mammillata, assembly GCA_003260075.1. Lineage (NCBI taxonomy): Eukaryota > Metazoa > Chordata > Ascidiacea > Phlebobranchia > Ascidiidae > Phallusia > Phallusia mammillata. Next base: position 2,134 of record QLIY01003791.1, on the reverse strand, counting down.
GGATGTCATCACACGGTTTTCGAGTTTTGTACAGCATTTTGTCAATGTCAGCATTCATTTCTTGTTTTAATGGAAGCTTTGTCAAACCTGAATCAGTATGGACCATTAATATGTAACAATAAGAGCTAATTGTCGGACACATACCTCTAAAAACCCGGGTTATCCAACGACATTGCATTTCGGAAACAGGATTAATAGCACCTATAGGTTGAACGCCACCAACAATAGCCAGGGTTGACTTTTTCACATTAGGTGGCCATATAAACTTATACAGTCTCGTACTGTTGTCTTCAACCTACAATGTAAAAATTGCTGAAAATTTTTTTAACTGTGCAACCCAGTAAAGGCATATCAGTTTTTCAAAGCGGTATAACCAGTGTTTTAGATCGGCCGGCTAACTCGAAATTTGTTTGAAAAAAGAAATTTTCGTCCAATTCAGGCTCCAATTTTGGCCCAACCCCCCCCCCCCCTTGGGACGTTATAAAGCGCGACAAAGGTAAGGGCACAATTGGTGGAAATTCAGGCTCCAATTTTGGCCCAACCTCAAAACTTTAGTCAAAACACAACAAACTGTTCAAGCTAACGTACTTTGCAATTCAAACTTATTTTTACTGCTTTTGGTGACAAATAAGAAGAATCAGAAGTCATATAGTTCAAATCAAGGTTTAAATGCAAGGATACAAACATTTTGCGAACAACAAGTCCTGGTTTGTAAACCGTCCTTGTTACCTTAACAATTGATTCATCCAAAAAAGGGTAAGAAAATTTGTATCCAGTCGCAAAAATAACAACATCAACATCTTGATACTCTCCATCTTTGAAGATCACTCCATTCTCTGTGAAGTTTTGAATGCTTCCTTTTACTTTTAAAGTGCCACTTAGCACTCTGTTCGGCAAATCGTCGTTTATATTAGGAATCTTAAACTAAAACATGATGATTTTTGTGATCAATAATTTTTTTTAACTTTGTACAATTGACCATAACTGTTTTCACAATTGAAAATTTTAACTTCATTTGATCAAAACGCTTCAAAAGCATTTAAGTAAAGTCTCTGATCAATGGGGCTAAAACTAACCATCCACATTGGGGAAGAAGGTATAGGGGTCGATCACAAAAAGGCTGAAAGAAATCATGTTTAATACCTGGCTAAAAATTCGGTGTTTAGGTCTTAACGAGTAAAGCTCGTGATTAAATCTTTTGTTGACTTCATTTTCGGCTGCGTAATTGAAATACCTTTCAGGTAAAATATGCCTTTTGTATTTTTTCCATCTAAAAAATATGAAATGATACGCGCAACTGTGTTTAGTTAATTGTGCCAAAACATAAATCAAAAATAACGAAAAAATGGATAAGTAATAATGACATAAACCAATGTTTCCAAATATTTTTTTCTGTTTCGGCGCAGTCTTTAACTTATATTTTGTTCTTGGCACACTTTACAGGCTAAATGCATGAAAAAATGCAATTTAGTTACAACTTAATAGGTAAGACTGCTTTCGGCAGCAAATAAAATATAAATAAACCCTATTGTTGTGAAACAAATGCGCATTTTTTCTAACTAATAAAAAAATGCCGCCTTAAGACATTTTTTTCATGCTTTAACCCGCCAACAAAAAATATTGTTTGTGTAACAAAACCATAAACAATTTGGGAAAGACTGATTTGGGTTAATACATTCTATATGAGTGATTGAAATATGTTTCTGTTAATTCAAATCTTGTGTAATTTTTTAATGCAAGAGCAATAATTGATTAATAAATTTGAATGAGTTAACATAATGCCTAACATGAACATGCGTTCAAATGATATTAATTAATAACCTTGTACTCCTCACTACATCCAAAGGAAATCCATCATTATCCACTCTATACCATATCCAACATCCTGTACTTGTACGCAAAAATGTCTGCAAAAATTAACGACAAGTTTTCATGAAAAATTTTGTATGTTTAACTTACGTTTTTCGTCATTGTGCTAAACAACCTTTTGATGCGATATTTACACAAGCGTTGCCTTTTTGTGTTTATTTGACTTTTTAACTGATAAGATTGTGTTGAATTTAGTTTAGCCAATAACTTTTCAATGGTTTGGCGCAATGCCGGTTAAGTTTCTTGGTTAGGAAAATGATTGAAC
>QLIY01003790.1:0-10478 GCA_003260075.1 Phallusia mammillata | reverse complement strand
GGAAACTGCCCGAACCCTGCAATAACGGCTCACCACTAAGCCAAAGAGAGACCACAAACTGGTTTCACTAATGGGCGCCTTGTTTAAATAAAACGATAAAAAGCATTCACATAAAACAACTCCGAATTCAACAAGTTCCACTACAAGTCAACGCCAGCAAATACACTACACAAAAGTACACTTCCTTCTCAAGCACGTTGTACCACATCAATCACGTTGATTAACAAATCACGTGATTCCAAGAGGCACATTCGGGTATTGCAGAACCAACAAGCGTGAACACGCAACTGGCACATATGAGGCGAACGTATAAAACATAGGAAACGCATAATGTATAACAAGAACCATTATGTGAAGATACTGTGTTGTGAGAATCATGGTGTGTAATAATCCGAGCAAATATAACAAAGTAACGTGAAAGAATAAGTGAAAATACGTGTGTGAAGGTAGACGCGTCATAAATAAAACGTGATTAAAATTCGCCACACTAACTAAACAATGATACACATTATCTCAATAAACATTAATGGATTTGCACACAAACTGAACGACTAATCTGCATTTTTAAAAAACAGATGACTCGGACATAGTAATTAATGCTCCAAGAAATTCATCTAATTGACCAAAACTTTTTCACGCTATGGGCTCAAAATAATAATTTCGATTTTTATTTTAACTCAATATGGCGACATGCAGCACTGATGCCCCAATAACATTTGTACGATGGCACTCTGATTTTAATAAAAAAATCCTTTGTGCACAACCTCGACATTACACATGAAGTCTTGGTTTATCAGAAAATACAAACAGTTTCGTTTGCAATTAATGACCTAAACCAGTGGTTCCCAACCTTTTTTTCTACATTCCTCCCTTTGCCCATTTTGGAACTATTCCTCCCCATAAGACGAAAAATAAACATGATATAAAACATTATAGCAATTTGAAATATACCTTATAATTAGGGATGTCCATTTTAGAATCCTTCACAACCGGTTCCAAATGTGAACCGGATCCAAATTATAATGAACATCCCTAATGTACATCTAAAAATATTCTGTAACATTTTTAATATAATTTTTTACAGCTTTTATGAAATTCCTCCCCTGAACTCATAAAATTCCTCCCTAGGGAGGAATTCCTCCCCGGTTGAGAACCACTGACCTAAACTATATAATTTGTAACGTATACCTCCCATCGGGCGCCAAAAATAGAAAAAAACACAGAACCCATCTCTTAAACGCAATTACAGAAACCCTAGCAAATAACTGAAACTACTGTCAAATCATAGGTGGAGACTTTAATTTTGTAGAAACTGAGTTGGATACTTTAAATCCAAACTTTAACAAAACTTGCGACGTTAAACAATGGGCTGAAGCGACTAGACGATTCGGACTCATAGACTCCGTTTTTTGTTTCTGTTTCCGTTTTTTCGCACCAAATAAAAAAATGCAAATCACTGCGCATTCCTCAACTAGAATTGACCGGATCTACTGCAACATAAATACTCTTTATCAACTAAATTCCGCTAACCATAAACACTCCTTTCTCTCCGATCACAATTTCGCGCCAATCATTTCTCTAAACCTTGATAAAAGAAAACGGTGGGGTAAACCGCAATGGAAATTGAATCTTGCGCTTTTAGCCAATCCCGAATACAATGCGCTTATAAAAAACTAATTCTTGACTTCGAAGCTGCAAAAGAGCACTACCTGTCCGTCCCCGAATGTGGGAAAACTCTAAACAAAAATCAGAAAAAAATCCATTACCTTTGCGGTTAATCTAAAAAAACTTGAAAGACGCGATCTAACGAGAACCCAAATACAGTTTGAGGATATATGACGCAAATGGACCCCCAAATCTAGACGCAAACATTAAACTATTGGAGTTGCAAAAAAAGCTTAAAACAAATACCGAAACGACCTTTCATGGTGCAAAGAATTCGAGCCAGAATAAAAGACCAATGCGACGACGAAAAACCTGACAAAACTTTTTTTAGTATAGAGGCCCATAAGCAAGAAAGCTGTAGTATTCGCTCGCTCAAAATGAATAATCAACTTGAAACCGACGCGGACAAAATCTTAGGCGACGTCCATCTTTTCTGCTCAGACTTATGGTAAAAACCAAACATCACTAATGATACTGACCAAAATTTATTTTTATCTCAAATGAAATCATACCCCTCTAACCCAATTGACGCACCAATAACACTTCAGGAACTAAAATTGTCCAAGAACCAAATGAACAAAAACTCTTCCCCCGGAAATAATGGCCGTCCTGTAGAATTTTATCTACATTTTTGGCTAATTTTAAAAGAACATTTTATCGAGCTAGTTTATAACATTTTCATGACACAAACACTACCCACGTCGCTTCGGAACGCGCTAGTTAAGCTCATACCCAAAAAGAAAGATAAAACCTTGATAAAAAACTACCTTCCTAATTTCAAATAAAGAATCCCTTTTTACAATTTTCAATTTAATGAAACGGTATCAAAATGCAAGCGGACAGAAAATCAATTACGAAAAGACTGAAATTATTGCTTTTTTACGCAACCTCCAAACAGACCTAACGCACATATACACGGACTATATTAAAACCTGTGCAAAAATACTAGGTGTAAAATGCAAAAACAACAACTTTGACCCCAATGAAAATTGGAATCCAGTAATTAGACAATCGAAACACATAACATCTACTTATAATTAATACCCTAATTTATCCAAAAATTCTCTTTTTCGCAAATGCTGTTAAACCGTTTCCATCCCATATCAAACAACTAAAATATATTATCTTCCAATTTTTTTGGCATCCGCGAAAAATCGAGCAACTAAACCGACGGAAACTTATTTCGAACTTACAGAAAGGCGGCCTTAAAGTCCCACACTTGGAAACAAAACTTGATGCAATCTGTCTTGAAAAATTACGTGATTTCCTGAAAACAGAACACATAACCGAAATTTGGCAAGCATGGGCAAGATATAATCTAGGTACAAAGCTAATACAGATAAAACCAGCGTTTTTTGATACACTAATACCCCATGCCTGGAAACCAAATAAAGACTGGAAAAAAATCTATGTTACGTACTTAAATCTTATCGAACAGAACAATGATTTTAATTGGCAAAAAGAAATAGACAGCACGCCATTACACATCACCAATTTTAGTTGGAAAAGTGCCTTACTCCTGAAAAAGGAGATAAGATATTTTTTCAATAATTTTGAAAGACAATACACTTACCTAAGCATCCATAAGGCTTTTAAATGGGGAGACTTTTGTGAGCAAACAGGATTCTTGCGGTTACGAAATGGTGATCCCCGTAAATTATACATGTCAATTTTGCAAAAATCGCAACGACAATGTTGAACACCTACTTCAAATTGCCCAATTCCGAATTTAATCACAACTTACCTAAATGATCTGCTCCAAAGAATTCCAAACTCCATTCGATCCTTCTGCAAACTTAAAATTGCACAATCACTTTGATTCGGAAACATCGTTACTATTGATAAAAACTACTGCAATTTGGCGTCTGCAAATAATAAAACAAAAACTCGATTTTCTCAACTCATACCTAGCCAATAAAACCGCTTTCGCAAAGAAACTTGCAGCAAAAATTTTGAACTGAAATGAAATGCAACTGAAATGCGTAGGCTACTGCACCTGCCTGCCAAAAATTTCTTTTATTTAAATGAAACCCCTTAGTTGTTAATACCAATTAGTTCCCCATTTTGCGACGTGCGAGTTTTGTCCTTTCTGACATTTTCGTGATGATTTTTCTATGTGGTAACAGTTAAAATGACTACTAGGCTACACCTGCCGGTTTACAATGAACTTATTTATATGAAACCCATTAGTTCACAATACCAATCATTTCCCGTTCGCGACTTGCGATGCTTGTCCTTCGTGTTTTTTTTGTTGCCAAGCCTGTTTTCTTTTTTTCGGTGAACTCTTAAGTACACATGCTTTTGCCGCCTACCTGTATTTTAATTTAATTTTAATCAGGAGACGACAATAGTTACTATCACCGTTTTTGTCGGTCGGTCGTCACTTGTTGAGGCGGGGAGGGCCTCTACAAACTATAAAAAAAATCGTTGTTCATTTAATACGTAAGTTAGATTTAACCAGAATTTGTGTTTTGCCAACTGCTATTAGCACATTTTAAGTCAAATTATTAAAAATAGTAAACCTTTGTAGCCTTAATTGCCAAGTTGCACGTACACAAAATAATTCACTATTTATGAATGTAAAACCCTAAATATAAGAAAACAGCCCTTTTACGCAGAAACGAAAGCGCCTTGCGAAACGTTATTTTGTCTGTAGCGTCTCTTTTTTCACAAAGTTTCCGAATACTTTTAAAATCTGGCGTTTGTATCATTCGTTAGTAGCTAACGTATTATGTAGCCTGCCTAGCTTGCTCAGTGACCCGCAAAGTTCGTCACCTGTCAGGGGATTTACCGCAGATTTTACTCTCTTTTCTTGTTAAGTTCCTCTTTTTGAGACTAAGCGCACAGTTTGATGTTGTTAAACTATGCGTTTTAAAATAAAAGCCTTCCATATTGATTTTTTTACAAATTTGTTGTATATATCTNTACTTTCAGAGAAATATATGCAATTTTGTTTTAGATACCATCGCATCGTGTTTATGTGTACTAAAATGCAATGCTTGCATGTAATGGCAACAATGAGGGCTAGTCTTTTATATTTGAAGCTACTTTTAAAAGGGTGTTTGGCATAGGAGACCTATAATCACCATCACTTACCATATTTTAAATGACACAAATATCCGAAATCAACATACTGCTTAAACTTCCAAAATGTTTACAGTAATCAGCAGTATAATCTTACACTGCAAAAAAAATTAGCTAGCCACGAAGCCAAAAAAAGAAGCTGAATTCAAGCCAAAAATGGTTTCGAATGGCCCATTTTAATTTTTTTTTAAACATGGCTTATATCAATCCAGTATTGGATTGTATTGAGCCATGTTTCTACTTTCACACAGAAATTTTGTTGGCTGAAAATTAGAAATGGTTTCAGCTCATTTCCAGTCAAAAAATAAGGGAAAAATGAGTCAGTACAGTCAAAGGTTGGTCCTTATGGCTCAATAGTGAGCCATTATTTTTTGCAGTGTACTATCAATTCTGTAATGAGTTGATATCTTTCGTTGTTAACAACCTTTGGATTATACAAATATCCAGTTCAAATGCTGTTTTATTTTCTTGTAACCAAGTGTTTGTGCATGGGTGCTATTTTTTGCATTTAGTTTTTTTTAATAGCATATAGGCCCATGTCAGTTGATTTGTTGATCTCTCCGATCTGTCTAAAAATTGTTTTTGGCAAGTACAGAACAATAATTGCCTTTGCACCTCCTTCCAAAAAGCACTCATTTAAGTTATGGTGGGGCAAAACACATGTATCATATCCTTGAGGTTTTGAGGATAAACATGTCGGAAAACTCACATTAATATCCTTGTCAAAAACTAGTGTTGTTTATATTGGCGTCAAAACTACTAGTTGCCTTGACCTTGTTGTCATTACAAAAATCCCCCCCCCCCCCCCCCCCCCCCCCCCCCCCCCCCCCCCCCCCCCCCCCCCCCCCCCCCCCCCCCCCCCCCCCCCCCCCCCCCCTGAAAAACTTTTTGTTCACCACCAATTTACCCAGTACACCAAATTTTCCATTTTCTGCAGTGTATCCGTTAAAGTGTTCTGTATTAGCCTCCCGAATTTCACTGCCTTTGTGAGTCTTGTGGTCGTATATGTGTAATTAATAAACTGGAAAACGGCAAGCATAATGACGACTTTCAAAAAGGCAGGCATAGTGTTTAACCATAAGTAAGCAGTCAATTTTAATTTGTTGTCTTTTCTTTCCACAAATGTCCAAAACCAGTTCATGTTTATTAAACAAACATTAACCACATTTTATCACCAATATGAAACAAGTTGCACATATTAGTTTCACAAGTTAACAGATCTTTAAAATGTAACAATACTTTTCATAATCTTTTGAGACAATACATACACATTAAAACATTTTTGGATTGCACTGTGTCAATCTGACACACTGGAATGCACTGCGTCAATCTGAAATAACTTTTTTAAGACCCCAATTATACATTACACATAAATTTTGAAATGCTTGTGTCAGGTCAGCCAGACTTTTTCTGTAGTCTATCCTTTCCGAAGTTTGATAGTTTTGGCAATGTAGAGGTTTTTTTTTTCAGATTTGATACATAAATATATACAATCTCTTGTGAAGATTGTTCTATTATGTTATGATATGTTCATGATCAAATTAATAATGACACAAACATTGTTGAAAATGCTGAGGCTTAAGCATACTTCCATGCGGCAACATTAAATGTCCTACAATGATGCAGCACTCAATCCTGAAATAGTGTGCTTTGGTAAGAGTGGTTGTTGGCAAGTGCACTTCTTCATCTGTTACAAGCAACTTGGTCTTATTTGGTTGCATTTGTTAAGTTGCCTCGGTGTTAAGTTTGACTTAAACATTTATAGACACAAGGCATAGAGTGTTGAATTTAATCGCACTGGTTTTATGTTGGAATTTTTTAGGACTAGAAAATGTTTGGTACACATTGATTGGAAATTAAATTGGTATAAATTAGGGCCCCCCCCCCCCCCCCCCCCCCCCCCCCCCCCCCCCCCCCCCCCCCCCAGGGCAATTTCAGTGACATAACTGTCCCATATTTGGCTTGATGCATGGTCAAAATTTGGACCAACCCCAGTTGTCAGATTGGTTGACCAAACTAATTTTTTGACAAAAATTCAAAGTCAAATTTTGATAAATTTTTGCTGGTACAAAGACAACTTGGAATTCCAGCAAAGCGTTCTCTGATTGGTTTGGACTGACGAAGCGGCGGTGAAAACGATACTTCTGATTGGTTAAAAAAGCCCCATATGCGAAATAGATTACATTTTGGAAATATGCCTACTGTAATTATACTTACATACATTATGACACATCAACCAGTTTTGCCAAAAACTTTTACAAGCTGTCCGGAAACTATTATGCTAAACACATTTTGATAGTGAATATTAGATGAGAATGTAAAAATGAAATATTTACAAACATATTCGTTGCTTTCAGTTAAATGGTGTTGTTTTATAATTTAGATTCATGTAATTTCAGTCAGATGTTTAAAGCTATAAATTATAATCACCAACTGTTGACTTTTACATTGTAAAGTGGCAGATCTGAGAAACCAGGCCTAGGTCTGCCAAGTGGATTATTTTACATGAAATAAAGCGGAATTTTGAAGAAAGATGTATTCCAAATAACGATGGTTAAAACCAGGTTAAAACTATTTTGGTTTATTGTTTTCTTATTTCGATTCAGTTACATTAGTGAAAAGGTTACCAACAATTTTGACCCAACTGCAACTTCATTCTTACCAAGGATTTTACATTAAAAATATGCTGTAAAAAATAACAGGTCGTTGCACGAACCCATCGTAGAATATGATATGAATATTACATTTCAAATTGGCGAATTCAGCTTGTTTAGACAGCACTCACATAAGTGCAAGTTATCATCGTAAAATGAATTCTAATCTGATTCGTTTATTGGAGGGTACGGCAGTGCCGTACCCCAGGTGCAGTATAGTACGTTTCCAGTTTTGACATTTGGTAGGCTACGCTCTTCGCAATGAGGTACGTCTGGAATTTCCTGGACATGTCCTGAATTAGGGTATAAAATCACCTTTATGTCCGGAATTTTAATGCCAAGCTACTAGTTTTCACAAAATTTAACGATTTATTTTAAAGGGGACTTAAGGTTTACATTATAACTTAATGGTTGTCTGTGCTGCTTTGTATGCGCGATGCACCCTACCAGGTATATTTATCGACTACACATCGTGAAAAGCTGGCAATATTCTGTTAAATCCTGTAAAACTTTCTGTTTGTAACTTATTTAGAAACAAAACCCCACTTTTTATCTTTGTGTTGTAATAATATATTTTTTTAAATAGCACTTTTTGTGTTGGTAACACTGTAACAACATGTGGTACAGACGAATCCAGTTAATCGCATATCGGTTAATCGCATAATCTGTTTAATTGCATCACAATCAAAAATTCCAAACCGGCGCCTATCTATTTTCCACGAAATATGCGATTTCCCGGATTGATGATCTCTATGTAAAAGTCGAACAGCCCGAGTATTTGGAATAAAAAACGATGATATGATAGTAAAATCAACCGATGTGTGCGCAATGTTAACTAAGCAATCCCTTATAATAGTGTGCACGTCTAATTGCTTGCCCCGAAGCAACAGTTAAAAATTCAACTGGTCTTTTGTTTGATTGTTTTAATTAATGTAAAAGAAAGACCATCCTTAGCTACGTATTACCATATTTTACGGACCATAAAGCACACCCGACTATAAGGTACACTGTCAATAAATTGCTTTGATTAGTTTTTTGTTCATACATAAGGTGCACCGGGCTCTTGAACGCAACTTATTTTAAGGAGAATGGGTTACCATATAAAGCTCATTAAACAAAAATGCTCAATATTTTTTATGGTTATTGTATTTTATTCAAAGAAACAATGAAATGAACAAAAATTAAAAACTCAATACAAGTACAGTTTATTCCTCCTCCAGAAATCCATCAAATTCTTCATCTTCTGTGTCGGAAATCACAGTTGCTAGTTGCTTTTACCGTAGTTTATTGTGGAAGATGGTGGTTTATTCATACAATAATAGTATCGGTACTCGTTTTCAATGTAGGCAATAAAGCACTACTTGATCCATCCATTAGGCGCACCTGCTTATAAGGCGCGTCTGCTTATAAGGCGCACCTGCTTATAAGGCGCACGATCAATTTATGAAGAAAAAAAGGATTTAAATTGCGCCTTATGGTCCGTAAAATACGGTAGGGGGGGGGGTCTTCGGAGGTAATGCAAAAAAGACGTAGATGCATGTTCGCATTCTACACCAAATAACGCATCTAATTTCAATGTTCTAAATTAGTGTGGTACTTTATTTTGTTACGGGCCATTCAAAATCGTTAACTTACTATGCGGGCCAAGATTTAAACTTTTGCAGAAAAAAACTTGTTTCTAGGTCAAACTCTAGGGTAACTAATACACCTTTTTTATCTATAGGTAAGTTTATTTAATTTATAGTTATTTACTAAGTAGAAGCTGTCAAAAACATTTAGTTTCCACTCTAGCACAAAAATGCCCCTGATCGGTTTATGGAAGCAGAACCCTTTATTACATAACAATGCCTTGTCATGCGTCNAATAGGAGATTTTGCAGTATTTAATAAGTGTTAATTCTCTCACTAAGAAAACATTGAATTATTGAAAACAAAACTTATGGTTGTCTTTGAAATGTTGGGACTTTCGCGGGCCAACAAAATTATCTCGCGGGCCACAATTGGCCCGCAGGCCTGCAGTTGGACCACGCTGTTCTAAATGACCCCTCCCGACCATAAAAGAGTTTTGAAAGTAAATCAGAGATTAAATTGGCGTTCAGTTTACCGCTGTGCGATAGCAAGGAGTAGTTATCTTAAAGCCCATCAAACACGTAATGACTGTAAAAAATGTTAGATCGCAAGTAATCACACTATGTTGTTTAGATTCACGTAATTGGTAACGTGTCAATAATTGCCATATTTTATATCTTCTATTCGACTTTGTGCAACTTATCAGGTGGATCATGAATTTTTGAAGCAACCATCACACATTGATCATGTGACAGTCATGCTAATCTTGCAGCTGCAGTTTTGCTGAGTAAGCTAAAAAGTAGCGCCGCAATCTGAGTAAAGGTTTTGCTAAAATCCATTACTATGGGTCCCCTTCCCTGTGCAATGTAGGGTTTTTCAAAGAATTTTGTTTCTTTTTTTGGATTCACCCATTTTTCACCCTTTATACCCCGAAATAATCGGTATTNTTCACCCTTTAAACCCCGAAATAATCGGTTTTAGTTTTAGGCCAGAAATACAAGCCGTATGGTGCACAAATTTAACAATTGTTTAGGCAGGCTATTCGTTTAGTATTTAAAATTTGGCCAGTTACCTTTGCAACCCATAATATGTGTACGCTATTAGTCAGATATAAGTCCCAAGGGAGGAATTCACTGGTTTACGATTAGGGCGGCTGAGCGGGAGTGCTCAGCTTGACGTTCAGACAGCTGTGTTTTACGAGAAAGTCGTTTGGGTAATTAGAAATCAGCTGTTTTTGTTCAGCAATCTTGTGTCGTTTTATTGAGTTATCACACTCATTTTCAGATTTGGCAAAGGTTTTACACCTAAGATGTAATTTAATCTCAATTAACAGACTTCGGTGTCAGTTATGTCAGGCAAAACGTCGTTGATCAATATAAATATGAAAAAATAAACTTAAGTTTTTCGAACGCCGCGATAAATGGTCTTTAAATTCTCGTGTCAGCTTGGCCATTAACCCCGGGTCACTAAAGGTCAACTTGTAGGCATTACAACACAGTTACGAATT
>QLIY01003789.1:0-10479 GCA_003260075.1 Phallusia mammillata | reverse complement strand
ATGTTTTAGACATGTTTTAAGTACAAATTAATTCAACCGGGGTAAACCACCAAACTATTCTTAATTCAATTGATTTACAACGAGTTGAGTTAAGATTTGTTATCTTATGTTAGCAGACCAACAAAGAAAGCAGAGCTATAAGAAATAACGGTGTTTTTGTTTTATATTTACCTCCATGATTAACTGTGTTGTCTGTTCATTATGATTTTCTCATCCAGTAAAATGCATAACCATTTCAAATGTCTAAGAATATGTGATGCCTGTTAATGTGAAAATATTTAAAGGTAACTTACTAGTCGTATGTAACAGTCAAATCAAAAAAATTCAAATAAATAACCGTTTTGTAGTAACCAACAAGGTTCGAGTGTCCCTTCCCTCAATATCTCTCGTAGCTGTGCATTAAGGTTTGGTAACCGTCGGCGCTCATTTCAATCAATTGTACTAAATTAATATTATTTACGCCTCACGGGTTTCAGTTTTGTAAAGTTGGGGATTGAAACCGAAATCTGCTAATAATAGTTTAGATATGCCCCTGGTAACTTAGCCTTAATTTGCATTTACTTTATTCCCGCCATATAACACCTCATAACGATCTAACTACTACTACACTGCCCGTTAAATACTTCTGTACGTTCAACCCTGATCCAGCGATTGGTTTGCTATGCCAACTTTTACTAAAAAAACTCGACATACCAACTGCTGGGTCTGAAACAGCAGTAAGATGGAATAACACACAAGGCTGGCGGTGACTGAGTTTGAAAAACACGCAAGGCTAGCATTGAATGCCAGTCAAGCGAAATAAAAACAAACACACCTTAAGTTTACTCGTTTGTCTGGTAAGAAGACTTTACTCGCTGGCTTTAAATATTAATTACAAACGCTGACAGTCTTACAAACGCTGACAAGGCATAGACTAGTTCCTGTATTAAGATCATTTTACATTTGGTTCCTGTTTTGTCACTAACAATGGCATGAAAACCATATTACCTACTGTTCGAACAATAGACATCTTATTGTTAAGATTTATGTCAGTAATTTTTGACAGTTTCACTAAAAGGTTGGAATTCTATTGTTTTGTGTTGGTCGGACTCGCCTGAGGCACGTTGTTCTCACACATATTATATAAGATTTTTAAACATCCTACGAATTTTATGTCACAAAACGGCATAAAAAATAAAAACTACCATGAGGGAAATCCCCTTGCAGTAATTTGACGTTTACTGTTTCACTGTGTGTGCATTAAAAGTACGTTTGAAGTCGTTTTCTACAGTGGTTATAAACTATTACTCTCAAATGTATATTTTTACAACAACCACTTGCCTCGAATTTGTCACGTTACAATTTCTGTAGTTTTGCTTTAGATCGCATTAAACTTAATAAGGGAAGCAATAATACTTGAACTACTTCCTATGTTCAGTCACATATGGGTTTTAAATAACTGTCTACACTGGTTGATACGACCTATCGCCAGCTGCACTGAAATGCAGGTCTGCAATGTCTGATAAAGGTTTACAAAACTGAACTATAGAACACAAAATTCTGAAGTAAAATTGTCAGATTGTTTGCACATTTTTAAACCCTTAAAAAATTGTTAAACAGTAATTCCACAAAATTGTATTTCTTTTTTTAAGTCTTGTCCTTTCTGCATTTATGCTTTGTACTCCCTGACTATAAACTGGACTCAACTAAAAGATATTGTTTTTTATGATAATGTAAATCTATTAAAATTTAATGCCATGAGATTGGGTAAACAAATGTTAAACACATCAAAAATGACAAGTAAACAAGAAACCCACAAAAAAGGCACAACACAGCTAAACATTTTTTTTAAATAAGGAAGAATGTTTTATACGTACAATACTGAATTGCAGGGAGGACAGTGGAGTAGATTTGTAAGAAGGTAAAGCATCAGTAAAGATTGAAGAGGAATAAAAGTAAAGTACAAATTGCTAGGAAGTTGCTAAAACTGCAAATGTTATGTTTGCTTACCCAGCATCTCATGCTAATGCTCAGTGTATTGTGCCATCACAAACATTCCAAAATCTGTGCTAGTTTTGTAGCTTTCCAAGATCCCTTCATCACCAGCAAGTACTAAGCTTACAGACCCCAGAAGGTTGAGTGTCCCATCAACTAGCACATTTATTAAAACAGTTGTTTTTTATTAGCTTTCGAACACTGGTTTCATATGTGGGGCATGGATACACTGAGCATGGGGGGGGGGTAAAATTGCAAATGTTCTGTTTGGTTACCCAGCTTCTCATGTTGATCCTTGCTGCTCAGCAGGGCACACTTGGTGCATTGTGATGTCACAAACATTTCCAAATCCATGCTAGTTTTGCAGCTTTTCAAGGTTCAATTGTCACGATCAAGTATTAGGCTCACATACCCCAGAAGGGTGTCTGTCCCACCATCTAGCGCATTTACTACTTGTCCAAGCACTGAGCATTGAAAACAGCATGCTTGATACCGTGTAATCTGGTTTTGCCCAGCCCAACCTGTCTATACAAATTGCACAACTTCACTTTGTACTGAAGAAAACTGCCAAACACAATTTAAACTTTAAATGCTTGTTTCTGCTCTGCATGTTTCATTTGTGAAATGGTATTAACTTCATCCATTCTTGCTGACTTTTTTGAGTTTTTTCTTTTCTATGGGGGGGGGGGTTGCTGATAACCGACCATCTTACATTAACAGTTTTTGCTTTGTTGAGCAACTATGACTTATTGTAATGTTACACATATATTACATGAAAGTGTAACACATGTTTGTTGGGTCTCAATGCGAAAGTTATGTTTTATCCATGACTTTTCAAGGGGGGGGGGCATTCTTGCTGACTCTTTTGAGTTTTTTCTTTTCTATAAAAAATAAACAAGCTAGTCAGCTTTTAATAATCTTTGTATAATAGGGTTAAGCGATCAGCCTCAGTGAAGCTCAGTGATTTTTGTTTTGCTGATAACTGACCATCTTACATTAACAGTTTTTGCTTAGTTGAGCAACCATGACTTATTGTAATGGTAAACATATATATATTACATGAAAGTGTAACACATATTTGTTGGGTCTCAATGCGAAAGTTATGTTTTATCCATGACTTTTCAATTTAGAACACTGTGGCCCAAACTGGATACAGAAACCACTAGTGACGAATGAAAAGGGTACTATTTGCAACAGGGTGTTTTACTTGAGATAACATGCCTATAGTTTAAAAGAAAGGTCAAACCTTTCCTTTAGATTATGCTGTATTAAATTTAAATTGTTTCGGTGTGTGGCCGTGCTTATGTATATCAAAATGTATGTATCAGGTGTACAATTGATTAAAACTTAGGGGTTTGAAATTTGTAAACAAAAACCATGCAAACACTGGAGATCAGTGCTGAAATTATAACCTGTGAAGCAGCCAAAGGTCAAACCCAGGGGGGGGGGCAAAGGTCAAACCTTTCCTTTAGGTTATGCTTTATTAAATTTAAATTGTTTCGGTGTGTGGTTATGCTTATGTATATTAAAATGTATGTATCAGGTGTACGATTGATTAAAACTTAGGGGTTGGAAATTTGTAAACAAAAACCATGCACACACTGGCGATCAGTGCTGAAATTATAACCTGTGAAGCAGCCAAAGGTCAAACCCACATTACTTTGCTTACCTTACACCATACTATGCAGCCAAAAGCAGATGCAGCAATGACCACAACAATTACAATCCCAGCGACCCATCCCAAATCATGGCCTAAACAGTAATAATTATTAAACATTACTCTTGTCAAACATGGTAAACAGATGTACCAAACTCAATTTTTTACATAGCATCAATGAGGCAGAAACTATGTTTGATGCCTTATAACAGGAGTGTGCAACAGTTTTTGTCGGTGGGCCGTATAACCAATTCCGGACCTCAAGCGAGGGCCACATAACTTTTTTTCATGTGCACAACAAATTCAAAATTCTTCCAATGAATCAATAAACTTATTTTCTTCAACATACAGAGTTTCAGCGCAACATTGGTTTTCGTACAAAACAATTGTTTTCTAGACAAAGGGAATTGTTACATCACATTTGGTGAAGTAGGCTACTTGCTGTAACTGCTGTATGATTCACTGGCTGGAAAACGCTGATTTAACGTATATTTTTTTTACATATAGTATAGCAACTTAGGAGATTTACCAAAAACTAGTGAAAAATTTTGCTAAATTCTCAAAAGTATTGCATTTTTATCTCAATCAGTGTGTTGGTGGGGGCCACAATAAATAGCTTGGCGGGCCAGACTGTGGTCCGCGGACTGTATGTTGGGGGGGGGGGGGGGGGGGGGGGGGGGGGGGGGGGGGGGGGGGGGGGGGGGGGGGGGGGGGGGGGGGGGGGTTTTCCATCAGGCACAACTTCACCGACTGATTCAAACTGAAACAACAATTATAGATTTAATTTCACAAGCATTTTTGGCATCTTTACTTCAAGGCATTGAAAAAAAAAACTTTTTACAATCATATTAATGTTTGTTTTTGCTAATTGATTTTTTCGCTTGAAAAAACTAATCATAGCACAATGATTAGAAAAGTAAGTTGGAAAAAGCTGTGACTAAGTCAGATTCGAAGTGGGAAACAAACAACCCTCATTGTGTGTGTCCTAATTGTTTGTGTGTTATTTTTATTAAAATCACTTGGTGGGGGGGGGGGAGCAATGGTTTTAATGTAAAAACAACAAAGAAGAATATGTGTTGGATATATAACTGTCAAGCTTTATTTTCACAAAAAGATAAAATAAGTGCGCTTTAACCTTCATATCAGTATAATGTTATATGTTCAATATTTTGTATGTAACAAACCAACCTTTTCTGTGTACTTGGAATTTTTCAGTTTTGACACTTTCGTTAAACTTTGAAAACAAAAAGAAATGCTTGTTTCCATGAAAGGTTTCCATCAGACACAACTTCACCTGCTGATTCAAACTGAAACAACAATTATATATAGATTTAATTTCACAGGCATTTTTGGCATCTTTACTTCAAGGTATTGAAAAAAAACTTTTTACAATCATATTAATGTTTGTTTTTGCTAATTGTTTTTTTTTTTGCTTGAAGAAACTAATCATAGCACATTGATTAGAAAAGTAAGTTGGAAAAGGCTTTGACTAAGTCAGATTCAAACTGGGAAACAAACAACAACATGCTTCATAATCATTCTTACAGTGTCAGATGTTTTGTGTGTCCTAATTGTTTGTGTGTTATTTTTATTAAAATCACTTGGTGGAGTGGAACTAGGTCTTGTTTATTTACAGGTTTTATCTTCATAAAATGATTTAATTTTAACGAAAAGTTATAATTCTCGCACAAAATCTGTAAGCAATTTAATGAACTCAAGCAATAGTAGAATAAGCTTGATAACAAAATCTACATTAATGTAAGATAATACTTCAAAATAATTGGCATTATATAATAGCTTAAATAGTTACTTTAGACTAAAAAGGCCAATTAGGCCAATTAGGCCAATAGGCCAATAAACGTTACACTGTCTTGCTTACTACCATGTTGACTAATGGGGGGGGGGATTTTTGACAAAATTTAAAGCCTCCTTGCCGTAGAGCTTCAAAAAAATGCCAGGGGTGCGACTTCTGATCAATGGCGCCGATACCTTCTGTGTTTTAGCCTATAGTTTCTGTCACATTATATTGTAAATATTCACTTGATACTTTTCTTTGTGTGGTTGGAGTGTTTGCTGTGCATCCAATAACGTACGCACATACCGAAAGGATGATTTGCCGAATCAGTCATTTTAACAACGATTTAGTTTTTAAAGAACTTATTACGCAGGAAATATAAGTAAAACCAATTCATGTTTCAAATATAGCTGACCAAAACTTAGGTTATCTTGAATCAAGTTTGGGCCATTGCAGTGCTTTGCAAACGGACATTGAACACGGCTTAGGAATTGGTAATGCAAAGTACGTAACAACATCTAAAAGCGGCTATAAACCCTCCATGGAATTTACTAACAAAACAATTATAATTATTTTATGCCCATGCCGTTACGACGTTAAAGACATGGTTTGGAAAAAGTACCAAAGGCTGGCACGTGAGTATATTTTGAAACCAAAATTGGCACGGCGGTGTGTTCGAGTTGGATACCCCTGCTTTAGACTAAAAAGGCCATTTAGGAATGTTACACTGTCTTTGCTTATTACTATGTTGACTAATATACAAATTAACTACTCAGAGTAATAAAACATGAAGTGTTACAGCAAAGACACTACCAGAAATACAATACAACATGTATATTTTTATACCATTTCCCTATCTTTGTGTGAGTATTTTTTAGTACTTATTCACACAATATATGAATGTATAGAGAAAGATAAGACACCCACCATTCAAACTTTATATCGTCAAATTCATGTATTATTGTGGAACCTGCCTTCCAATCACAAGTAAACATCTTGTTTGAAATATACACAGATATAGACAGAGATTTACCATAGTTTAACACAGTGCACTTTTCAGGGTCTAAAAGTTTGGCATCTGTAACACAATTATAGGGGGGGGGGATACAAATTAACTACTCAAAGTAATAAAACATGAAGTGTTACAGCAAAGACACTACCAGAAATGCAATACAACATGTATATTTTTATACCATTTCTCATTCTTTGTTGAGTATTTGTTAGTACTTATTCACACAATATATGCATGTATAGAGAAAAGACACCCACCATTCAAACTTTAGATTGTCAACTTCATGTGTTATTGTGGAACCTGCCTTCCAATCACAAGCAAACATCTTGTTTGAAATATACACAGATACAGATAGAGATTTACCATAGTTAAACATAGTGCACTTTTCAGGGTCTAAAAGTTTGGCATCTGTAACACAATTATATATAAATGGTTAAGTGTGCAACTACAGCAGAAAGAGACAGCGCATGCAAACTCATAATTGCTAGAGCTTTGCCAAAGGTTTAGTGTATTAGGACTTTCAAACGATACCGTTTTCTTCTTTCACACAAAAACACACTATTGAACACAAACCAAATGAGCCTGGTGGCCCGCTGTACAGGCCTTACAAAGGGGGGGGGGGAGATACTGTTTTCTTCTTTCACACAAAAACACACTATTAAACACAGACCAAATGAGCCTGGTGGCCCGCTGTACAGGCCTTACAAAATGGTATCCAACTTGAACATGCAAGTAATATACATATTTGACCAATATTTTTTTCAAACACTTGCCGGAGGTTGAAAAAAGGCCATCATCAACAGTGACATTCAAAAGTCCCGGCTTTTTTTTATCACTTACATTGAAATCAATTCTCCATGTGTTAAATGTCATTTTTCCAGTTTGTTCAGAAACACAAATCAGCAGATTTTTATTGCTTTTTGTGCTAAACGACAACAAGAAAACAGGTAAAACAAATACACTTGTTACATAATTTATAGTTGGGGCAAACAATAATGACAGCATAATAACAAATAGTTTAACCACTTAAACAATCACTGATATCCAGGAAAAGTTTTTTTGTCCATGTATATGGAAGTCTGATTTAGTAGATGCTGTTTTATTTTTCAAGAATAGTATTAGTTAGCAATATATTTAAGAATGATGCAAGAATACAAATCTAATCAAACTGAATTAAATCAAAAATATATATTTTTTAAAGTACACCTACAAAACAAAGATAATTCCTTCAATCAGCTTTGGTTCATCATTGGGAATGGGTTGATCATTTATGGCCAACATGTGGGTGGTTCGAAGCAGTTCCAGATTCTTGCATTCATTTGGTGCCAACTCAATACCTGTATGAAAAAGTTATAATTTGAAAACAGGAAACAATATGTACCTGGGGGGGGGGTAATATATTTTTTAAAGTTCACTCACAAAACAAAGAGAATTCCTTCAATCAGCATTGGTTTATCATTTGGAATGGGTTGATCATTTATGGCCAACATGTGAGTGGTACAAAGCAGTTCAAGATTCTTGCATTCATTTGGTGCCAACTCAATTCCTGTGTGAAAAAGTTATAATTTGAAAACAGAAAACAATATGTACCTCACTGCATATTTTTATCATGACCAACGTAATACTAAAAGTGGTGGAGTTAAATACAATGGCACAGGACTTACCAAAAGTCTCTTTAGCATCACCAGCCACTCCAACAAAACAAGTAAGGACACAGAAAAAAAGTGTCAGTGTCAACATAATGAAAAAAAAAAACTCCATAATCTGTAAAAAAAATCATCCAGTACTTTACAACAGAAATGGGCATGTAATATTTAGTATGACTTCAATATACAATATTCAGTAACTTCTTTAGGCTTGCAGGCCACATTCTTTGATTAACTTTAATGAACTCAAATTACAACATAGCACAGTCAACGTTTGCTTAGTGATAAAACACCACAGCAAAACACCATATCACATTAAACCCAGTTCTAAACAGTTCATCAAAATATTACTAAGTCAACACACGCAATATCGTTGACATTTCGCAGCCAGTATACGCACGTTGGGCAGGACAGCTTGAACCCGCCCTTCTAAACTATTCAAGAAATGTTGCATTGAGTTGCGTAATACCTTAGGTAGTCGAACTTCGGTTGTAAAAAATGTCTCTGTGCAGGTGACAAGTGATATAGATCTCCATCTGGAAATCTGCTAAAACAGTTTTTTGTTGACTGTTTCGTTGAATGCTTTCATGTTCGTTTTGGTACTACTTCACCACAAACCAGTTTCGTACCGGACCGGAGAAATGTCATCACCGTGGCTTGCAATTTTGAACCATAATCACACAGATTCGGGGGGGGGGGACTGTTTCGTTGAATGCTGTCATGTTCGTTCTGGTACAACTTCACCACAAACCAGTGCACACCGGAGGAATGTCATCACCGTGGCTTGCAATTTTGAACCATAATCACACAGATTCATATGAATATCAAAAACAAACATATCTTCAGCTGTCAACAGTTAACGATATTACCGAGGGGGGGGGGCCAACAGATGCAATATTGTTAACATTTCGCAGCCAGTATACGCACGCTGGGCAGGACAGCGTGAACCGGCCCTTCTAAACTATTTAAGAAATGTTGCAATGAGTTGCGTAATACCTTAAGTAGTCGAACTTCGGTTGTGAGAAATGTCTCTGTGCAGGTGACAAGTGATATAGATCTCCATCTGGAAATCTGCTGAAACAGTTTTTTGTTAACTGTTTCGTTGAATCATTGAATGCTTTAATGTTCGTTTTGATACTACTTCAACACAAACCAGTGCATACCGAAGGAATGTCATCACCGTGACTTGCAATTTTGAACCATAATCACACAGATTCATATGAATGTCAAAAACAAACATATCTTCAGCTGTCAACAGTTAACGATATTACCGAACCGAGCCGATATTAAACATTAAAGCGTTTCTGAAGTTTCCATGTGTAATCAGTACCACGCAGGATGTACGATTTTTGCCACAAAGTACCATTTTGTGATTGTGTATACGCGTTCCGAATGAGTGAACACCACCTAACGGGATTTTCAATTGCACTTGGATAGCGCATACTTTTGTTTTAAACGTTTGTGGACTGAAAAGTTTAAAGCAGCGTGTAATATCGTTTTAAACTTTTAGTCCCGTTCCTATTTTAGTTGCGTTTGCGTTTGTTTGCTGTTTATTTTCTGGTCCAATTTGAGTAACATATTTTTACATAGAAATTCGAATACCAGTTATCATGCGCATGTTTAGGCCTATGTGCCACCTCGAGCACTGTGGACTAGTTTAGAAGCATACCGTATTTGCTCGATTGTAAGCCGCCCTCGTTTATAAGCCGCCGGGGGGGGGGGAAAGCGTTTCTGAAGTTTCCATGTGTAATCCGTACCACGCAGGATGTAAGATTTTTGCGACAAAGTACCATTTTGTGATTGTCCATACGCGTTCCGAATGAGTGAACACCACCTAACGGGATTTTCAATTGCATTTGGATAGCGCATACTTTCGTTTTAAACGTTTGTGGACTGAAAAGTTTAAAGCAGTAATATCGTTTTAAACTTTTAGTCCCGTTCCTATTTTAGTTGCGTTTGCGTTTGTTTGCTGTTTATTTTCTGGTCCAATTTGAGTAACATATTTTTACATAGAAATTCGAATACCAGTTATCATGCGCATGTTTAGGCCTATGTGCCACCTCGAGCACTGTGGACTATTTTAGAAGCATATGTCATTTTGCTACTTAGAAAATATGATATAGGCTAGCCTCATGTTCACATATTCACATGTGGTCGTTTTTCGAGTTGCAATAGAACAAGGGTGCACAACCTTCTTGCTATGACGGCTGCATAGCAGATATTTATTTTACTAACGGTTGTCAAGTATTTTTGTTTTAAATTAGTAAATTACTGGGGGGGGGGCCATTTTGCTACTATTCTTTTTTTTTCGAGTTGCAATAGAACAGGGGTGCACAACCTCCTTGCTATGACGGCTGCATAGCAGATCTTTTTTTTTACTAACGGTTGTCAAGTA
>QLIY01003788.1:0-10480 GCA_003260075.1 Phallusia mammillata | reverse complement strand
AACTCGTCGATCGAACATTCTTGCAGCTGTGACTGAGTTGCTTGCAATATGTTTCTCAATCCTATGGTGGAACAGACTTGTTTCGTTGTGTGCAGATTGTTTGAATAATTTTGGGCCTTTTGTGTTTGAAACCACAGAAGGACAAAACATGGCTCCATCGAACACCTTGCCTACCTCAGGTGAAAATTGTGGGGTTTCTAGGGGAAAAAATAAATTAGAGCTTAATCTCGTCTTGAAAAATAAAAATCCAAAAATAAATTGTGACACATATTTTGTTATTTGTAGATTTCAAATTCAGAAAGCAGGAAGAAATCTTCAACATGTAAATACAATTACATGTGTTATTTTTTTATATTACATTTCAACTTTTTTAACATGTTAACATATGTTGTTTTGCAGCCTTATAAAGACAAATGATGCAATTAATGTGCCAAATGATGAGGAACCATCTGGCAAACAAATGCTAGCTCTGCTGATATACGCAGAGAAAGAAGTGGCTCAAAAGAAGAGCAAGAGCATTTTTTCTTGGCAAAGGTAGGAAATTGCACTAAATCCACATAAAGTTCTGAAATACTTGTTTTCCACTTACAGCAAAAAATTTATTACAATTTGTATGTTTGTCTAAACATGTTGAGATCTACAGAGGACATTACAAGACTTGTTAGATACAAATAGGTCGGAGAAGAAGTTGGAGATCAAAACGGTGACCAAAGCACATAGGTCGGAGAAGAAGTTGGAGATCAAAACGGTGACCAAAGCACATGAAAGCAATGAAAGCTTTTTATCGCAGTTGTGTACCTGGAAGGTAAACAAGACAAAAAAATCGAATATCAATATACAATTACGTGCTTTGTTTGAGAGTAGTGTTAAATGTTTATTGTGTTTGATACATTTTTAAGAGGTTTTAACAATCCCGACACATGTCAAAACTGCTTGCAATTGATTGTTAAAGTACACAAACAGCAACTCCCCCTTTCCTTTATTATGACTATAACGAGACCACCTGTTCATGCCACCTTCTTCAAGACACTTACTTAACTCCAAAACGAAACATACATAACATTGTCCAAAAACCCTTCGATTTCTTGCAAAGGAAAAATGCTGGAGAATCTTAGTGATTAACCGTATATTAATGTAAAAGCAAAATGCAAACCGCACTTGTTGCACTAAAGTCACGCCAGCGTTTACCGAACGGCCAAGAGCATTATATTGTAAGCACAGCTGCATACAGTCGCAAAATAAGCAATCGTCGCTCAAACTATGTTGATTACATAAACATTTACCGTGACTCAATGATCTTTTAGGGAGTGGCGTGTTGCAAGAGTAAAATTACAAAAAGAAAAAGTGGCTCCCATTAAAGCTGCTCTTCTGCATTAACCCACACGAGGAAAGCCAAATAGCGATATTACGCATGTGAATTCATGATGCCCACATCAAACCGTGTTACGGAGTGATATTTCGGGTTCCGGACTATAAATTTCATTGTTTTATCGTCCTTAATTATCTTGTGACGTATCTTATTTGATCCGGTAATATCATGCCATTTTCGCACACAAAACTTTGACCAGAGACACAAACAAAGTCTTGATCTGACAGAACAGACTAAGCTTAGTAAGAAATCACAGGAAGTATTAAAAAGGATTCGACAATTAACGTGATTTTATTTGTTTACTTTTTGTCATTTGTGTCATGTATTTGTAGAAAAAGGAAATCCGAACAAGCAGTAGATTGATCTGACTTAAAGACGAGAGAACCGTGGGATGTCCCATTAGCCGTTCATTAGTCGTTAGTCATTTGAAACGAGAAAGTGCGACGGTGTGTATTGAATCAGTCAAATGTGCCGTTCAAAGAGCGGAAAAAGCAATGAGCAGTCAAAGGTGATGAAACAACGTAAGTGGTGTATAGTGTCGGCTAACCTAAAAAAAAAAAACAAATTGGAAAAAAACACATATATTTTGTTTTGCCACGATAGAGAGAAAAGAAGCGAATTACGTTGTTGTGAAAAATCCTACTAAGCCAAAAACAACAATAATTTATTTTGCTATGCTATCAATGCAAGAAGTTGAGCTCAGTCGAAAGGAGAACAATTGTTAAACCTAGTATCGCGTTAGCAAACATCGCGGTCGTGGCACAAAATTTACCTGCGTCCACATTAACAACCAGAAAAATACCTTTTCAAGATTTTTTCAAACAATAGACCAAAGTTACTCTTGAAGACAAAATTTATGAGTCTTTTGAATGTGAACAATGAAGTGAGCGATGAGAATGGTGAAAACGTACCTTGGCGGATTTCGATATGGAGGTCGTCGATCTTTGAGGTCTGTTTTGCGAAAGTGCTTCAATTCAACAATCTAGTGGTAAAACAATGGGGGAGCCTGTGTGATATAAAACTGCGTGTTGTACTTCCCGTCGTCCCTTTCTTTACTTGACGATGAAAAAAGAAACTTTCGAAAGTTTTTTTACACCCAAATACTAGCTTGTTTTGTTTAGAAAAATGTATGTTTTGTGTATCTCAGTTCAGTTAGAATGTTAAGTGGTGCAAGTACGAGCAGAAGCTGTTAGTTGTTGTGACTGGTCATGGCTAGAAGATTTATTGTGCAGCCTGGTGGAAGGCCAAGCTCTTTCTATCGGTTTGGTAGAATGTGTAGCGGTCACGTGCTTTCAAACCATCATTTTGGCACTTTGGTTTGGCTAAGCATTAAGTAATGGAAAATTTTAACTTTGCTACCACGACTTTTCGTTCCATGGAATTTATATGCTGCTTTTGCGACATAAGGTATCAAGCGGTGTAACTTTACTGTTCCATGTGTTCTCATGATTCAGTAACTGTTAAAGCACATATTCAATGTCGTTGTTACATGTTCCCGTCTTCCTCATATGTTCTAACAGCCTGACCATAAGACAGGCTGTTGCGTAAACCGGGTGTTTCGAAATAGTTGTGCAATCCATTGCAGTGCTGCATATTTGCAAGCGTTTAACTTAAAACAAACTAACAACTGATGTGAGTAAAAGAAGGTACTGAAAGCCAATGTTTATCGTTGATCTCTCTCTTTTTCGATCGTATCCTTTCCTTGAGATTAATGAGACTTGATGTGTGTTGTGTAACCAGAATAAAAGACAAGAATCTTTTGTGGATCATGTCGGCTCTGAGCAGCAAGCGTTAAGAATCGTGGGGGGGGGGGGGGGGGGGGGGGGGGGGGGGGGGGGGGGGGGGGGGGGGGGGGGGGGGGGGGGGGGGGCAGAAGCAGAAGAAGTAACAAGCTTCCCAGCAAGAATAACACAACACGCGCGCAACTAGCGAGAATCAGCAAGATTTTTTTAACTATGAAGCATGATTTGCCGAACGATTACGACAAA
This sequence comes from Phallusia mammillata, assembly GCA_003260075.1. Classification (NCBI taxonomy): domain Eukaryota; kingdom Metazoa; phylum Chordata; class Ascidiacea; order Phlebobranchia; family Ascidiidae; genus Phallusia; species Phallusia mammillata. The sequence continues at coordinate 7,123 of QLIY01003788.1, read as the reverse complement.
CTGTGCCTACACCTAATTAAAAGGTTTCCTTAGTTGGAAGATCCGTTTATCCACCCAGGGGCAATGCATCGACATGTATGTTTTTGAATAAGAGTATGACCTTACAGCAGTGGTTCTTAACCTGTGGGTAATTACCCCAAAAGGGGTAATTTGGTATTTTAAAAGGGGTAGCATAGATTTTCTGTTATAGTTATCTTTAGATTCTTGATAATCATTATTGTAACCAGCAAACATTTTGTAATGAGGGTAAAATTTATTCAAAATAATTCAATAAAAAGTCAATCTTAATAGATTTCCACATTTTCAAAATAAAAAAGAAGTAACTTCGATGGCAAACGTTGTCATGCGCTTCTACTCTAAAAGTCTCAATATGTTTCACTCATAACCATGCTATTTGTGATGTCATAAAACTAGAACTAGAGTCTCTCGTAAATATCAATTTAGACCCCAAAAATTATTAAAATGCCTCCAAAGAAACGAAGTTACAAAGAAGCTTTTCTGAACTTTGGTTTTACGAGTGTTATTGCAAATTCTATTGAAAAGCCACAGTGTGTGATTTGTTCTAAAGTTCTAACCCAGGAAAGTATGAAACCAAGCAAAATGAAGCAGCATTTGGAGTCTCGCCATAGTGAATTAGTAGGGAAATCAGTTGACTACTTTTGGCGAAAATCTGAGCTTTTTAGGCGAAAAACCTTCCCATTAACTGCATTTGAAATGAACCTTTGAATGTACAATAAATAATGACTGACTTTCTGTGGGTTGATTTTGGATTGCAAGCTACATTAGGTGATGTTTTTCTAAAAAGGGGTAATTGATATCCATAAAAACATTTTGTGGGTAACAACAGAAAAAAGGTTAAGAACCACTGCCTTACAGGATCAGTAAAACATACTTTTTTACCTAGTCTCGTCTAAAGAAAGATCTTAGCCAAGTGTTTGAAACCACAAAAGGACAAATCATGGCTCCATCGAACACCTTGTCTACCTCAGGTGAAAATTGTGGGGTTTCTGGGAGAAAAAAATGAGAGCTTGCTCTCGTCTTGAAAAATAAAAATCCAAAAATAAATTGTGACACATATTTTGTTATTTGTAGATTTCAAATTCAGAAAGCAGGAAGAAATCTTCAACATGTAAATACAATTACATGTGTTATTTTTTTATATTACATTTCAACTTTTTTAACATGTTAACATATGTTGTTTTGCAGCCTTATAAAGACAAATGATGCAATTAATGTGCCAAATGATGAGGAACCATCTGGCAAACAAATGCTAGCTCTGCTGATATACGCAGAGAAAGAAGTGGCTCAAAAGAAGAGCAAGAGCATTTTTTCTTGGCAAAGGTAGGAAATTGCACTAAATCCACATAAAGTTCTGAAATACTTGTTTTCCACTTACAGCAAATTTTTTTTTGTATGTTTACAATTTGTATGTTTGTCTAAACATTGCTATTTTCTTGACAGGATCAACCTGGAAACATGCCTAAGTATCCATGCATTGTTCTTAAGTTACGAAGGCTTCTTATCGCGTCACAATATAGATGATGACGTCATAAACAGCTAAGACTGATCGTCAGACTGTTCAGCTCAATCTGCTCTTCAAGTTACAAATCTAAGCTTTTTAGGCGCCATTAGATGGTTGACATATAATATTTCGTTACATCAGTAATTTTAAAACACAAGCAAGCAGGCAATTGGCCGGCCGTTGGTAAAATAAGGATCTGCGATGCGGCCGTCATGGCGAAAAGGTTGAGCACCCCTGGACTAGTCATTCCTGCAGTTAACATAAAGCAAACATAAGATACTTCAACCACCAGCTTGAATGTGCTGGGAATAAAACAATTAACTATCACATAACAATGCCGATTGTTACTGCAACCATTGTTACGTCGCATAACAAACCACGAGACACTTGCGTTTGTCATTGATTGTGACCTTCAATCTATAACAAACATCCAGTTTCAACTACTTTAGGGCATAGGTGTGTATGTGGTCTTTCTGGCAATACTTTATTTTAAACAAAAAACAGGGGAGACAATACATATGTTGTAACCCCTGTTTTTTCAGGAGGGGAGACATGTCACCCCGGTCACCCCTAAATCGACGCCTATGTCTCTGTGCACTATTTTCTAGTTTAAATTAGAGTTAAACTATTTAGCACGGCTATGCCCCCTAAATACTTACAACTTTTAACACACCACCTCCTGATTTTATTTGGTGCAATGTAAGATTATACAATAACAAAGATTTACGAAGTCAAAAACAATCATAAACATAACATCTAACACGACGCAGTTGGGCGAGGCCTATACATATCTGACGCAGCTGGGCTTGGTCTTTATATCCGGTTGCCAGCTTACGTCATACGCTTCTAACTTTACACAATAAAAAGAGAATACATGCGAATAAAGTTACGATAGTTCCGACAAAGAATGTGTCAGTTATTCGTTTTTGAAATGCATGGTTTGTTTCTTTTAACAACGCAAGCCTAAACGTTTCCTGTCCCACCTGAGCAATATCACATCCTTCTGCCGTTCGCCTGTTATTTAAAGGCATAACGGAATTGATTGATTGTCTGTGTTATTAGAACACCATGGTTAGCAAATGGCACCCAAAACTTCAGCCCAGCAAGATTTGGCTCAAATTCAGCTGTATAAGTTTTTTGTCTTTGGCTCATTTTTAGCCAATTCATATTTTCGGCTGAAAGTGAGTCAAGAAAAAAATTGTTTGACTTGTTATAAGCCATGTTGGAGTTTTGGCTCCAATTCAGCAGTAAGATGTTTGTATTGGCTCATTTTCAGCCAATCCAAAGTAGTTAAGGCTCATTATAAGCCATGTTGGATTTTTGACTGAAAGTGAGCCACAAATTCAGGCCATTTTCACCCAAAGTTGTCTTTCTTAGCACGCAACATGCTGACTCAGAGTAAGTTGACAAATGAGTTTATTAGCCATAGTAAACAACAATAAATCATTATTACCTATGTAAGTTTGTTTTAATAGGTAGCAACAAATGTTTTCCAACAGGGTAGGCTGAAAGTGGTTCATAATGTTGCAGCTTGGAGAACGAAACAAGGTCAAACATGTTCAGAGATGTAATAACGTAAGCATTAAATGATTCATCAACACCATTTGTGTAAAAGCATTCTACAAATGCAAAGCAATCATTTCTGCTTAACACAATTTCAACAACTCTTCCTAAAGCGGGTAATTCATTTTTTGTTCCCGTACGACAAAAGCAATTCTTCATACATTTTTGGCCATGTTTTATTATCCAATTGCATTGCTTTGTTAAATCCAAGTTTCTGTTGCATACTGGTATTATGATTTGATGAAGCAAACTTTTCTTGATGTTGTGCACTGGTCCATATTTAATTGCCTCGTGAAAGATGTTTTTTTCAAGAAGCTCCATACAAAAATGCCTTTGATGGCGACTGGCCATATACTTGGCAACATTTTTGTAGTTTGCAGTTGGGGCAAGTTTTTTAAAGTATGAGTGTTTTGCTTCAAATCTCATTGTCCAAAAATGAACATTAGGACCAAGTTGCAAAATACTTCTTGGCAGATGCAACAGGTAATGTTGTTTGGGAATAATGTTCTTTTCAGGAAAGCACTCCGCAAACATGGTAAGGTAGTGACCAATTTGTAGGGTGAGCAATGAAACTGCTTGTTTAGTAATCACAGGTGACAACACAGAGCTAGTAATCTCCAGCGGTGTCATGTGAGAAACTTCCATACTTTATCAAAAACATCTATGTGAGAACATAAAAATAAAGGAAGGAGCCTTGACAATGTCCACATTTGTGAAGCAGATTGTCGAAGCTTTCCATTTCTAGACAATTGATTCTTAGTAATTAAGGATGGTTTAGTTGCTTGATCTAGGTATGAATAATCAAAGTGCTCAATGCTTTGATTTAGAGTATGGAGAGTGAAGTTTTTAAGGTTTAGGATATATCTGAGGGCTTCTCGAATTGTGTATGGTAAACAGCCTTCTAACAAAATATGCATTAGATTATGAGGTGTTCCAGAAAAAATATCAAATTCATGTGCACTTAGAATAGCAGCTTTTCTGTTTACACCTGTTGCAACTGATATTTCCTGTGTATTTTTGCAGCAAACTTCAACATGGGATGTCATGTTTCTGAGAATGTATTAACTTTCATCAAATTTACTATTCATGTCATTAAAAGTACACATACATGTTCTGCATTTTTGATGGGAAAAACCCACTCCCTCCTTGAAGGCAGTGAGTTGATGGGCTGCAAGAGTGTCAGCAAGCACAGCGACCAAACCACCTTTGATTTGACTGCTTGTGTTGTTGATTGTAAAGTCAACACCTATTAAACTTAAATTATTAAGTTCCTTAGCTATTGGTTCTATAATTCTGTCAATTCCAAACTTCTTAATATCTGAAGTGTATGCCACAGCAAGAAGAAAAATACTTTCCAGCTTTGACCGATATGTTGCAGGAATGTTTAAGATGCTAAAATAAAAAAATCCAAGCTCATGAACATTTGCTTTGCCTCCCAATGGATTGCACACTTCCACATCGTCATAATACAGAACTATTCTGAGGTTGTTAGACTGAACAAGAAATCCATCATCAAAATCTAAAAGAAGGTCACTAGACGAGTTATTTTTCGCCGATCTTTTTTCAGGAGAAAAGATAACGTCACAGAAATTGTTATTTTGAAGTAATAATTCAATTGTTCTTTTCATTGGAATGTAGTACATGTGATGGGGTTTCATATGTGCTGTCCGCTTTAAACCATGGCCAGACATACAACACGACTGGCCAATGCAAGTTGCTTGTCGAGAAAGCAAATTAAAATTTTCTTTAAAAAACATTTCTTGTTTGTATCGAGTCATCATACGATCGAAACGAGACGACCAACGTCCACATTTGCCTTCAAACGCAGAAAGTATCGGTCTGGAAGTGTCAGGTGATATGCGTTCATTCGCTGCCAGCAGGTCGTTAAGATAAGTCGCTGCACATGTGAATCCTTGCTTCAACATAGAGCTGACACTTGTAACAATAGAATCAACGGCCACCTGTACACAAACGTAACGCATAATTATCGTAACGGTATATTTTGCTATTAACGTGTTTTACCTCCTTTGGTATAACTTTGTTGTAGTTTTCGCTTTATACGTATTTTTACAGGAAAGCAAACTTGTCTACGTTTGCATGTTAATTTTATTTACAAAAGTGCTCTTGCAGGCTTATCTTGACTTAGTTACACATGAAACATACATTAATTCAGGCCTACTAAGTAATTTTGTATTTGTTACCTGTGTTAGATTATGTCTCACTGTAATATAGACTTTGCCGCAGTCGCATCGTCTAAAAATTGGTCAGAATCTGTAAAAGAAGTTTGTGCAAGTTCGTCTGCCGAATTATTGCTTGACACACAAGGTTCTGCGTCGTCGTCGTCTTCTTCACTGCTAGCAAATTCCTGAGTTGCAAAAATAGTTTGCTGGTGTACACGGATAGGTTGTGCCTGATTTCGTTGCATAAGCAGTTCATTATGATATTTGACGCAATGGCGGTATGTTTCAAACTCGTAAAGACAGTTGTTGACGACTACACAACAATTTTTCCCGACATCGTGACATTCGGTTCTAATGTGATTTAAGTTCAGCTTTGAATCAGTCTTATTACATTTAGAGCAAGTCCGACGGGTAAAGTCATCCATGAAGAATGTCCACTTACTGCACAGACAAGGCAAGTGATTGTTTAAAACTCAACGTCAAAATGAAAGACAATGATATTGGAAAACCATTCATTTAGCTCTGTATGACATAACAATTACCCATGCAACTAAAACCAGGTTTTGATTGAAACGTTCTTTTCTGAGGTGATATTGGTGAAGGTGACAGCGTTATGGATGAACTATATTGTGCAGGGGAAACGTTCGGATTTTCGGACGATATCGTTAAAGCTATAAAAGGTACGAACTTAATTGTTAATTTGAAGTGAGTTAAGTTGTTTATCGAAGTAAGGTTAACATTACTGCCCTCATGAAATGCAGCAGCGCTATTAACTTTTTACAACAGATATGCAAATGACATTTACCGATGTCGACACTCTGACACGTGATGACATTAACAGTAAATTCGTACAATTCACATTTTCCACACGAAAAAAACTGTGGACATTTTTTGAGCAATATAAGCAAAAGACAGCGGAAAAATCACCAGAACTTCCGTCTGTCGATGACGACAGTGCATCAACTACGGTACGTCAAAAATATTTTAATGCGGTATGCGAAATATAGCACTGTAAATACTAAAGAAAAACGGTTTTTTGTCATGTTTTTTTAAGGTTGACTTATCTGAGGAGGTTCCATCAGAATCTTTCTGTTCCTCATCATGTCTTAATTCATCTACTCAATCTTCATCTACATCTTCGACTTTAAGAAGATCCAAGTCCTTTCTTCAGAAATGTTATTAGATAGCCATGAGACATACCCCCCCCCCCCCCACATTTTTTGAGCAATATAAGCAAAAGACAGCGGAAAAATCACCAGAACTTCCGTCTGTCGATGACGACAGTGCATCAACTACGGTACGTCAAAAATATTTTAATGCGGTATGCGAAATATAGCACTGTAAATACTAAAGAAAAACGGTTTTTTGTCATGTTTTTTTAAGGTTGACTTATCTGAGGAGGTTCCATCAGAATCTTTCTGTTCCTCATCATGTCTTAATTCATCTACTCAATCTTCATCTACATCTTCGACTTTAAGAAGATCCAAGTCCTTTCTTCAGAAATGTTATTAGATAGCCATGAGACATACCCCCAACAGGGGTTGTGACATTTTTGGGACACCTGTCACGTTTGGGACAGGTGTCACGGACACCCGTTGNTTGTAAGTATTATTGTTTAGGAAACGGCAGTTAGTATTGACATTCGTAACTATTATTGTTTAAGAAACAGCAGTAGCAAATGTCCAATGAAATAACGAGAATCACAATCAAAAGTCGATTGATTATATCTCAATAAATGCTCACGGTTAGGGCTATTAGGGTCGGGGTAAGGTATTAGCACTAAAAATTCAATAAAACTGACCCAAAAAAATATTTCCCAACCCATTTATAGCCGCTAAATAAAAAATTCAGCTCTTTA
>QLIY01003787.1:0-10491 GCA_003260075.1 Phallusia mammillata | reverse complement strand
GCATTCTTCACAAATATGCCTAAATAGCGTATAATTTCACACTGCATGTCGTACCCCCTGCTTTGATGCTTTTCTACCCCCAAGGGGTACATGTACCCCTGGTTAAGAACCCCTGCCTTATACTGTTAAGTTTAATATGCAATAAACAGTTTGGTGGACAAAGTGTAAAAAATAGTATCAAACGTATTTGTATCTGTTATTACATAAAAATTTGAATTACTAAACATAAACTAACCTTCTGTCTTCTGTCCGTTTTCAATTGCTTCCTTGATGTTCTTTTGATATTGAATTCTTGCTTCTTTCCAGTGGAGATCTTCCTCTTTTACGATTTCTATGGTTTCAATACGGCGAACTTCTTGTTTAAATTCTTCTTCATACTCTTCGAGACGTTTGTTGATTCCCTCAAAATTTCTCCTGACCTGCAGCCCTCTCTAATTCTGTTCGCCACTTCGTCATTTTCAGTAACAACTTCCACCACAACGCTACCACCTCTCCAAGCCCGAAACAATGCGTCACCAATTTGAAGAGGGTTAAGTATTGCTTTTATAAATCGTTTGTTGTTGAGAATTTTGCGTGTAGCATAGACTGCAAGTTCTGCAGCACAGATGCCAAGTCCATAAGCAGCATATTCTGCCGCTGGGCCGTAAAGTCCAATGTGCAAACAACTGAAATTCACTTCAAATGTATTTTCCGCAACCACAGCAGGTGCATTGTGTCCTAAAAAGACTTGAAAAATGTTACACTGTTAGCATTATTCTCTAAAACTATAAATAAAGTCCTATAGACTGATGCATCTCTACATATATATATACAAACAAACCAAAGCTCCACACATACAGAAACAAACCAAAAATCGAAAAACTATCTTTGTCGGCCCTATAAACATTTTAGTTAATAATAAACATTTATTTAATTGTTAATTGTCAGGTGTAATATTAAGTTTAAATAAAAATAAGAATGCAGGTCTAACTGCTATGCCGTGAAACCTTTAGTTTGTATATTTATCTGTAATTAAATCTCTCCGAATTATATTTTTTGCAAGTTGTTTCTCAAGTACACTGTTTATTCCCAGTCAAAACCCACACTAGCGAGTGCATGCTCAGTTTAAACTGACCCAAGCGAAAGTTTTTTTAACGTTGCTAGTTGCTACTCAGTGCGCTAACCGTGGAACCCATGGCGTTTCACAGCAATACACCGTGAACACTGCGACTATTGTACTTTTTAGAGTGTTAATAGGTTTTCTTTATGTTGTTTTTTGCTTGACTGGCACTGATGTAATTAAACCTACCTCTCGTGACTAAGGGTGGGGTTGTTTTACCTATACTCGGTATTTTAGGAGGAACCGAAAAAGGGAACCAATTGACAGGGGGGGGGGTGCTATGCCGTGAAACCTTTAGTTTGTATATTTATCTGTAATTAAATCTCTCCGAATTATATTTTTTGCAAGTTGTTTCTCAAGTACACTGTTTATTCCCAGTCAAAACCCACACTAGCGAGGGGGGGGGGGGGGGGGGGGGGGGGGGGGGGGGGGGGGGGGGGGGGGGGGGGGGGGGGGGGGGGGGGGGGGGGGGGGGGGGGGGGGGGGGGGACTTAAAGGTTTACGTTGTAACTGTTGTCTGTGCTGATTTCAATGCACGATGCACCCTACTGCGTACATTTATGCGAAACAACGCGGCTAACAATACTGTTAATTTTTCTTGTCAAACATTTTTTGTAACATATTTAGAAAAATTTTGCTGTTTATATCTGTGATAGAAATGGTATTTTATCAAAAATGACACTGTTTGGGTTGGTTACGTGTAACATCATGCCATAGCACGCATTATAACGCAACTTTGGTTTCGCCAAAGATTGAATAAAACTGTCCGGAATTTTGCTCACACATATAACCCTAACCTAGTTTAACGTTGCTCCACTGATCACCTCGGCATAACAATACCAACCCTTGTAGATTCAACCTGAATTCGCCTCAACCATTATGTCTAATAACAGTGTTAGGTTGGACAGGTAAATCCAGGTATGTGTTAAAGTACAACTGTGTTTGTTTCCAATTTGCGAAAGACACTAAACTATTTTTTTTCTTATTTTTTTTCTTACCTACTATTTTTCTTTTCTATTTTTCTTACCTACTCCTTCCTGTAAATGCTTGACAGGCGGTCTATGATTCAGCTTCGCGCATTTACAGTAAACAATGAAATGAACATTCAATACATGGTTAAATTGTTTTGTTTTCTACCTGCGAAACGGATTAGGCCGAAACGTTTGAATAATAAAGCATGCCGTTTTTTAACCCCAAATTCGCGCGTTATTTTTTTCTTTCATGTTAAAAAGTATGTAAATTATAATATGTACCGTATTTTCACCCTGGTAAACCGATGCATGGATTTAGATATATTCCCTTAAAAAACTGTATGTATATGCACAAAAATCTCCTGTTGTAAATTGTGGTAATTTAATAAGTTTTCATATTGTTACATGTGCGGGGACTCGTGTGCGGTTCCCGCAATGAATAATCAGGCCCTGGACTGACTATCGATTTGGAAAAGTTCTCCTGCGTCAGCTGAGCTTCTTGGGCTATGTTATTTTTTACTTGAAAGCTTGTTATTTCTTCTGCTTCACGTGGTTCGCATCGGTCGTTTGCAGTTGCGATTAAGTTCTTTATTACGATTCTCAACACTTGTTGCATAGAGCTGACATGATCCACAAAAGATCAATTTAGTTCTTGTCTTCTATTCTGGTTACACAACACACATCATGACTCTTTTATTTCAAGAAAAGTGAACGTTGGAAAAGAGGGATCAACTAAAAAACATTGACTTTTAAACTGATACTTGTTTTTCTTGCGATCATTGCAAAACAGTAACTTCTTTCACTCACACCAGTTATTAGTTTATTTTAATTTAAACGCTTGGGGGGGGGGGGGGGGGGGGGGGGGGGGGGGGGGGGGGGGGGAGATATGCAACACTGCGATGGATTGCACAACGTTTTTGAAACATCCGGTTTGCGCAACAGCCCATCTTATGGTCAGGCTGTTTGAACAAAACAGGAAACCGGGAATATGTAATATTGTGGAAACAAAGACTGAATATGATTTCCAATAGTTACTGAATCATGAGAACACATGGAACAATAAAGTTACAGCGCAATGCCATGTGTCGCAAAAACAACATGTAATTTCCATGGGAACGAAAAGTCATGCTTGCACAGTTAAAGTTTTCCATTACTCTAACCAAAGTGCGAAAATTATCGCTACACATATGAAACCAACTTTAAAACCGGAACTTCGGTCGTTGTAACAGACCGGCTGTGAGTAATATCATCCCGAACAAACGACTACAAACACCTACGTCGTGTATAATATACCACATCTTTACGTAATTTCGGAGTGTTATTTAGTTGGTGATAAGCAAATCCTATTAGCATTCTTCAGTAACTTTTATCCAAACTTTTTCACAAATATTAAAACTTGTTTTTTATTACCCTGCTTTTCCCTATTTTGTTCCTTGATGTGGTCTTAAGTTTCCAACATTGAAATAAAAACAACAATCTTGTGTTTTCATGATTCTGTATGAATTAACACAAAGTCTATGTAAAACACAAGTTGTCCAACGCAAGTCGATAAACCTTAAACTTCGAAAAGTGTAGCCTACAATCAATCAAACAACGTAAATATCACGCAAATTAAATCGGTCTTTTCCGCTTATTTTTTTTTATTTTTTTTAGTCAAACAGCATTTTTTAACTCTTTATCACTCTTGGCGACTTCCAACACCGAGAGAGGAGTGCTTTTAAAGCTCGCGTAGGGGGGGGGGTGAATCATATTGACCGTGCTTATCGCTGTTTTTTTCTGCTCAGTTTATGATCGGTTGATTGCGTCAGCTTTGATCACATCGCTTTCCTGCTTTAATTGCACGGCTATGTCACCACGGTTTTCAATCGCCTTTACTATGCTCATTAGAATAGTCTTGTTATTGAGTAGGTTGTATCCAGCATATGCGAAACCACCTCCAACAGCCACAACCGTTGACATCGTTGCAGCTACAGCTGGCGGACCAGTGAGGGGGGGGGGGGGGGGGGGGGGGGGGGGGGGGGGGGGGGGGGGGGGGGGGGGGGGGGGGGGGGGGGGGGGGGGGGGGGGGGGGGTAAAGACGCGACGCTGCTTTAGGGATTTTTCCATGTCTTTACTGATCATAAACATCAACTGGCAACAAGAGTTTGCTTTAGTTACAATGCAATAAATTTTAATACCAGTACGATGTCAAACTGAAAAAAACCCTGTTAGAATTGTTGCTGACGTCACTTTGTTTTGGTTGTTCGCTGCGGAAACACCTGGCTTATTACTTTTTTTCTGCAATTCTCAACCAAGTTTAATTTGAAACAAGATTTTAAACCTAATAAAATAACGTAAGGTTGGATCACTTATAACCACACTTGGTGCACTTAATTCCAAAAAACGTTTTTTCCAGGATGTAATTATTGCTGTAATCTTTTTGCGAAGTCCACAGCGAAGTATTGAATAAACTAGATTTTAAAAATATCCTTCCCTCATTTAGTTTGCAAGTCCATTTAAATTTAGCAGACAACGCAATTTTAAGCTTTCATTTAACTAACGTAACTAATTTAAAATCAAACTGAAACACAAATACAAACTTAACATGCCTACTGAAAGTCAGTTTTGGTCGAGACTTTTGGTAACTTGAAGATCTTCTGATGCCATGGTTTGTCCTAACGTACCAAACAAAAAATTATTGCTAATATGTGCGCTGTACCACTATCTAGTGGAAAAGACAAATTATTTTTGAAGTCTTAACTTTTGTAGGCCAGGATGTACTGGTCGGTCTGAATTGGATAATGACTCTTCATGTCTCGTCGTCTAATGTGTTCTAACAACGATAGAGGAGTGCTTTTAAAGCTCGCGTAGGAACAATTGTTTTGCAAGGATTTACTTACTGTGGGGTTTCTTACTGATAAAACAATGGTGATTGCACAAAGCAAGGGCACAATTTTTGCATAATCACGTTCTTAAGATGCTAATTTACCATCCATGACTCGTGACAACAGTACACGACGAGAAAGAAAAGTTGTTGTGCAGGGCGTTAACTCTCCGTGGCTTTTTCCTACTGATAGAGCAATATTGGCTGGACCAAGCTGGCCGAATAAAGGGTTAACGAAATAAATTCTGCATATTTGCGTTACAATAGATTTAAGACGCATATAACCTGTCCACGACCCGTGACAACCATACACCACGAGGTTACGGAATATTGTTATTTTCGTTCGTTCGATCACTAGAGGTGAAACAGATTCGCAATAGTTTTCTTGTAATTTTGTCGCTCCCGTAAAACTCGGTTTATGGAAACGCTGCTGACATTTTCTATTGACTTACATATTCTTTCTGCTTGATTGAATAGTTCCCTGTGTCTTTTTTCTTTGGCTTCGTACAGTGGGGGGGGGGGAATAATTGTTGCATGGGATTTACTTGCTGAGGAAATTCTCTTACTGATAAACAATAGTGTCTGCACCTAGCGAAAGGGTGAACCGATAAATTTTCCATAGTGAAGTGATATAACTGGACAACAATAGATTTAAGATGCACATAAACCATTCATGGCTCGTGACAACCGTACATCTCGAGGTCGTGGAATTTTGTTATTTTCGTTCGTTTGATGGGGGGGGGGAGTAAAACTGTTTAATTTAACGCTGTATCACTTGGCCAGTGCGACTTCTTACAATGTTCGGACAACGAGCGAGGCGTAAAAATAATTGTTTCTCACTCATAGAACAATAGTGGTTGCACCAAACTAAAATGGATGAACCGATAAATTTTGCGTATTTGCGTCATTTAAGCAAATAGCAATAGATTTAAGATACACATAAAGTGTCCATGATCCGTGACAACCGTACACCGCGAGATCGCGGAATACTGTTATTTTCGATCGTTCGATATCTGAAAGTGAACATATTCGCAATAGTTTTCTTGTAATTTTGTCGCTCGTGCTTGGTCCGTGGAAATGCTGTTGACATTATCTATTGACTTCCAGATTTTTTTCTGCTTGATTAATCAGATCCCTGTGCCTTTTTCTTTGGCTTCGTACAGTTTAAACTCGATCCACAAGATGAATGGTGAGATCAAATTTCTCCTGATTTATAGCTTCCTGTAATATTTCGGCGTATTACGGAGCGAGGTCTTTGCAAATGTATTCATCCAAAAATCTGCAGACAAAGCAGGAGGGGGGGGGGACTCCACAAGATGAATGGTGAGGTCAAATTTTTCCTGATTTATTGCTTCCTGTAATATTTCGACGTTACGGAGTGAGGTCTTTGCAAATGTATTCATCCAAAAATCTGCAGACAAAGCAGGAAAATACATTTATTTTGATGATTGATTACAAGTTGGAACGTTGTTTGTTTCTCAAAAATTAAGTTTGTACGAAAAGGCTTTCAAGCACTTATGTATTTGTAAACTATGAGTTTGCGACCTCGGCTAACCTTGGATCTATAACTTCGGCAGTTTTCGGATGTGTGACTTCGGCAGTTTTCGGATGTGTGACTTCGGCAGATTTCGGTTTGTAAATTCAGCTAACGTTGTGGGATATGAAAAGTAGTACTAGTATTCATGCATGGATCAGTTACATTACAAACAAGTCATTCATTACTCTTTTCAAATGTGCTCATTTTAACCATATCATACAAAGTTATAGCGGATTAAATTCGACTTTACCTTATAACATTGTAGTTGATTTTTTTTGCAGTGTCATATTTGTAATATAGATATTTTTGATCACAATGTTGATGCTTAACCTAATTGGGCTGGTGTTTTACATAAAGCTGCAGATTACGAAAGTTAACAGATATCTCATCAAATTAGGAAACGAGTGTAAACAACCAGTACATCTAAATTGACGAATTGTTCCACAATGTATACAAGGTTCACTAAACACACGGATGTCTCAAGATTTACCACAATTTTCTTCTTTTATTGTTGCCAGTTAAAAAAAATGGCTTCGCTTAATTCTCGATTTTACTATTTTGTCTCTGATTTTTTTTTTCAGAATCAATCATTTTCCAAATTTTTTGATTTTTGATATAGAAAAATGCCAATGACGCCCTGCTGCGATCTGCAACCTAAACTAAAACTGTTAGGTGGCAAGTTTAATCTTAATCTCGTCATTTGCTTAGTGGAATCATTTGTTAATCCACAAGACGACCATCATGTAACGGGTATAAGTTGTTAATTGGTGCATGACACGAATCGGTGTGATATATTTTCTAAAACAGATCCTGTAAGTCATCTGAAAGTAAAATACGGGCATTTATTAAAGGCAAAGTCTAAAGTATGCGGATAAAAGGGGGGGGGGTTCTGCTAATGTTGTGTGATATAAAAAGTAGTACTAGTATTCATGCATTGATCAGTTACATTACAAGCTAGTCATTCATTATTCTTTTTAAATGAGCTCATTTTAACCATATCATATAAAGTTATAGCTGATTAAATTCGAAGTTATAGCTGATTAAATTCGACCTTTTTACATTATAGTTGATTTTTTTTGCAGTGTCATATTTGTAATATAGATGTTTTTGATCATAATGTTGATGCTTCAACTAATTGGGCTGATGTTTTACATAAAACTGCAGATTGGGAAGGTTGCACGTATATTTTATCTGCTTCGGAAACGGGTTGTGTGTAAACAACCAGTATAACTGATTTAAGGAATTGTTCCAAATGTATACAAGACTCTTTAAACTTACAGATGTCACACGATTTACCACAATTTTCTTGTTTTATGAGAAATATTGTTGCCAGTTAAAACTCAAAATGGCTTCGCTAATTTCTTGATTTTACTATTTTGTTTGTGATACGTGTCTTTCGTTATGTTTCAGAATCAATAACTTTCCCAATATAGTTAAATAGAAGGTTTATAGTTAAATAGAAAGTTTAAACTCAATCTCGTCGTTTGCTTTGTGGAAGCATTCATTAATCCAAGACGACCATGATGTTACGGATGTGAGTAGTTAATTGGTGCATGACACGAATCAATGTAAAATATTTTAAAAACTGATCCTGCAAGGCACCTTGAAGGTAAAATAATAACATTTGTAAAAGGCAAAGTCCAAAGTATGCGGATAAAAATTGCCCCAGGAAGCTTGTAAACGTTTGTTTTCTTCTTTAAGTAACTAGTCAAATTCTTCTGCGTTTTTGCAAAGGGTTGTTGGAAGTTTATTGGGAAAATGTTTGCTAATTTTGGAAGTGTAAACGGAATTGTTAGCAATGCCTAGATTAACCTTTGCTCTTCGGATAAAAAGCCACTTCGCTAGACGATGCTAGAGAGCAGATTTAACGCTGGTTGTCTGTACAAAGGTCACATTGTGCAGTGGGACGAGACGCCGTCACTGCGCGACGCTTTACTTTGCGCTGGCATTTGGCGTTTGTGAGCGGAACTACTTCTGTCGTTGTTATGTTGTTAGCTAGTTCAGCTCGAACTGCTAATTATTATAATACTCTATGACTATGAGTTACGCATTTTGTGGTTTTACTTATTTCTGTTCTTCCTGTTTAAAAAAATAAACTGTTGCACAAGTTGCAAGGCTAATAGTCTAACAAACACGTAACTTTGACATAACGGCACCAAACAGTATATTGATTAACATAAGCTAGTTTATTGAGCACAGCAATTAAAATGCATTTCTACAAGCTACTTGATATTTGTGCAAACCTAAAAGCTACATGGGATATGAGCAACACATTAAAAATCAAGCAACTCAGCTTTATACAGCATTTGAGGGGGGATATAAACGGAAAGCAATGCGTTCAAGGCACAACACAGGATATTAACACAACTACAAGGTTAACGAAATATATTTACAATACTCTAACAGCACATGTCGACGTTTTACACATTTCCAGGGCATTGGCACAAATTGCGCTATATACAGGACAAACATTCTTTTGGTTATTTTTTTAATTTGAATTATTATGAAATTAAATGTTAGTAAGCGCTTGTGGGCAAAATGACCTTTTCGTATTTGTGAACATAACAAATCAAAGTTTACAAATAGTTGAAAATAAAAAATACACGTGGAGATTAAAAATTACAAAAGTAGCTTAAAACGTAAGAGGGGCAAATACACTATTTACAACTTTTTACATTTGATGTGCACTAATCGACAACATTTTTCTACACAAACTAATTCTGTACATTAAGATTCCAGCTGTTTCGTGAATAGTTAAGCGTTTACATGCGATTTAAAAAAGCGACTCACTCTACTCGTTTAACTTCAACCAATCCAAACTTTTCTCGGCAATCAGCATGTGACCACCCTTCTTTTCTCCAGAAATGAAATCTGTTGCGTTTCTCATCACTTCAATGGCCTTTGCGTAGCATCTTTTTGCTTTGCTGTAATTTTCCATTTCGTAATAAGAGTATCCGAGATTTGAGTAACAATATCCCAAGACTCGTGAGGTTGATGGAACGTTTGTCGCTTCCACTAGTGGTAGAGCTTCTTCCAACGTACTTATGCATTTTTCCCAGTTTTCGGTGAAGATGTAGCACAGTGCTCTCCAATGTACACACCAATATATGTCTTCTACCACTTTCTGTGTGTTGATGTCTGCTCTCTCTACTATGAAATCCACGATGCGCATTATATAGGCTTTTGAAATTTTTTGGCCTTTGGAATGAAGAAAATGTTTCATGGCATCCACAATACTCCTCAAGCACAGTGATGCCACTTGGAAGGTCATTTCACCTTCGAACTCATCTGTCGCACGGCAGAAAGCAAGACAGGAAAACAAAACAGATTCACAAAAGTTTTCTTGTGATTTTAGTTCTCTGGCTCTCTGGTAGAGTTGGTGTGTAGAAATATTTTTGACATTTTCTAGAACTTTCCATATTTTCTCTTCTTGTCCAAAAAGTTCCCAGTGCCAACCTTGTGCTTCCTGTAGTTTGAACTCCACCAGATGCATGGTGAGCTCATTTTTCTCCTCGTTCGATGCTTTCTTGAGCATTTGGGCATACTTCTGGTCCAAAACTTCGGAAATGCAGTTATCTATTTCTACAAACAGAAAAAATAATACGTTTAAGAACTGTAGGCCAAATCAAACGTTTCATAGCGTAAATGCGTAATGCTGAAACATAAAATGGTAAGAAAAATGATCATGCAAATACTTACTAGCTGTAAAGGCTTTTTTGCTTTTTTGGGAGGGAGGGGCTGACTCAGGATCTGCTGTTTTGGATGATTTCCAATCTGCTGTTTTGGATGATTTCTTATCTGCATATAATGTGCAAAAAATATTATTGTTTCAATACTATCTTTAAGACATAAAATAAACGTGTGGTCAGCATAATTAGTAATAAAAAACATTTTCCGTCTTACCGTTGCTTTTAAGGATTGATATTGTTTCCGTAATCCTTGGATCTTCTTCTGTCGTATCATATTCGTATGCAGGAACAGCTTGTAGTTCATCCAAATTAATTGCCTGCGAAATGCGATA